>JADRCD010218499.1:16211-58068 GCA_019843815.1 Montemys delectorum | reverse complement strand
GGTACTACAGATGCATTGATAGAGCATCATACTAAATCAGCTCCTTTTAATTTTTTTTCAGTCACAACGAAGTCATTTCAACTAGGAGACAAAAATATCAGAAACAAAGACACTTGTCTGTCTTCTTTCGGCTTCACTTGGTTCTGGCTCCTTTGGGTCAGAATTAGAAATAACTTCAGGGATGGCGCTAGCAGTTATCACGAGCAAAGTTCTACATGAAGTCTCTTTCTCTCAAAATAGACCTTGTCACAGGTTCCAAGTCACCATTCCCACGGGAAGCAAGCAGTCCTTAATTAAAAAGCACATTACTAAATCCCAGCCTGAACCACAAAATAACCACACTTCAGGAACCCATGCTCCTAAACGAGGAAGGACTGTTAATCTACGCTGACACCCTTAGCCTGCTTTTATTTTATTGAAAGGATTTTATAAGGGCTATTATCTCCTGGTTTACATAATCCTACACTTCCCCTAATGCAATGAGAACTGAGGGTCATAGAAGTTTGAATTTACAGTCCCCTGCAGCTGGCAGTACTGGAACTCAAATCCAAGACCACAGACCACCACACTGGTAGATATATTCTTGGGAAGTTGGGGGTGGGTGGGGAGTTTCTGGGATGTGATCCATCAAATTGTCTGAGGTGAGGTGTCTGGGAATTTGTACTACAAGTGAATCTAAACTTCAACTAATTTGACTTAAAGGTTCTGTGACCTCTCTTAAGTGGGAGACTCCCTTGCTCCAACATATTTACCCTTAATCTTTGTCTGTTGCTAATAATTTAGCCAGCGACAAGGTACACTTAAAGCTCAACTTTTTTTTTTCTGCTACAAACATGACTTCAGTCCAAGTATTTAAGCACCTGAACTCAAGTGAGGATAATAAATGTCAAAAGAATATTTATTGCTTGGTATATGGATACTTTCCAGACCCCTGTTCTGCAATAACACGAGTCCATCTGCTAAGGGCATTAAGGCTGTGTGTCGCTGCGTCCCCTCCACCCCCCTCTCAATTGAATAGCTTCTGAAGATAGAAAACGTCAATATGAAAAGACCAGCATTAACATTTAACCCTTTCCCACTCAAATAATCATCAAATTAGGACTTCATTATGGAGGGCGTAGTTTCTGCAGAATTCCTGGCTATTGGATGCAAGCCCAGAAGAAACCTTAGCTCAGTCTTATATAAGCCCCTGTCATCATTGTGCTGATAGATCTACCTGTGGATTTACTGTATAGTTGTCAGACCTTGGGGGCTTGGGGTTAGTCCACTCCCAAATCTATCGTTGGGATTATGATTGTTTTTACTGCTATGCTATAAACATGAACACCACTCACACTATCATCAGCAATCTTGCCTATCCCAGTGTCTGAGAACCTTGAAAGTGTGTGTGTGTGTGTGTGTGTGTGTGTGTGTGTGTGTGTGTGTACTTAACTCACTCTTCTATGACTGACTAGGACAAACAGTACCTTTCTGGCTCCTTTCCCTATGTATATCCCAACCTAGGAAATTTCTAGTCCTGACTGAGTATCAGTTAATTGCTAAATGGGAAAGTCTCTGCATTATTGCCATTGGTGCTAGAGAACAAGTCCAAACAGCACAGTAAAGCAGATAAGAATGACACGGCCCTATGACTAGTAAGTACTTTCTGCTTCATCAAACAACAGAGAACAAGGTTTGTCCATAGTAGCCTGCCTCATGTTGCACTAGATTACCCTGCGATGTTACATAAATCAACATCAGAACAATATATATTGCTTACAGCACAGTTTCCAAGGTATTTCTTTTGCTAGATTATCCATTGCTCTTGTGTGCTACTTTTATTACACTTGTACTTTTAGTTTTGCGAATACCCCAAGTGTAGAGAGTTGGGAAAGCCATACTTCTTAGCTAATAACATCACGTCACTGCAAATATACACAGGGTGCTCCACTCTTATTTATTAACTTAGTTTCTTTGTATCTAGGTCTGTAGTACTTCTTGGCCCTTTCATCCTGTAGAGCATCAATTTTTCTCACAGGATTAATTTCAAACTTTTCTTTCTGCATGTCCTTGGAAATTTTGAATGATTGATTAGATAGCATTTAATTTACACTACTGCTATTGTATGTACCACAGATATCAGCTTTCTTAGTTTTTCTAACAGACATACATTTTGAAGATAGACTCTTAGTGCTGTGTATTTATATAATTTGTAGTTTCTGATCTTTGCGAAGCACTCAATGGTATGCGTCCACTGCATATTCATACTCTCTTAGGGTGGAACCCAGACAATTATCTCCCTCCGGCTGTAGCTTCTATTTTTCCTTATCCAACAATGAAAGCCTTAAACAAATGTTCAAGTGCATTAATAAATTCCCTGAGGAAATTGAAGCATGTAACCTTAGGTCACATCACTATTTCTCTTCATATGCAAAAAATTACTGTCAATATATTTGTGGTATACTTTTTGTGTTTGGCCTTATATATATTTAACTTCTGTAAAGATATACCATCTATCTGAAACATATTTGGACGTTCTCCCAATCTGGTGGGCTTAATGCTTTGCTCTCTCTCATTTAAAATGCCTTAAGCAATCGGCTCTCTTCCTGGGGATGTTATATCCCAGGCCAATAGAGATAATTGTTTGGAAGTCCTAACATTTGGCTTATATTTTCTTTTTCTTATATTGATCTTGAAACAGTGATCTCTTTGGGCCAAATCTTTCCCTAAAGAAATTAAACAGTGAATAAGGTTAGCTAAAATGGCAAATTTACAATCATAACTCTAACTCTTTGGGTTCAAGACTTGGTATTAGCAGATTATATAAAACAGGTTTGCAGATGTATCTGTGTCTACAAGCTTGAGCTAAAAATGAGAGTGGTCCTTTGTAAAAAAGAATCTTGAATCTATTTGTCTTTTTAACCTAAAAGTAATTATGAGGCCTGGAGTAGAGTGATTAAAAATTCCATGTGTATTCTTCAAGAGGCAGAACACAAAAATGAGGACAGAGTAAACATGACTAAGCCCAGTGGAAATGACACTGGGCAGCAGATGGAAAGTGATACCAGCACTCTCTACTGGGAGAATGATGTGGGGTTCATTCACAACGAGGGACAAAGTTTCAAAATATTTGTGCATTAAGTACAGGGCTCTTTATAAAAGGTGGGAAAGCAAGATCCCTGGAGAGTGAAAAATGATCTGATGATGACCAACAGAAAGGAATTCTGTAGAATCATCCGGGCTCTAGGCCTAGATGCATAATTTCTTACTAGCTTATTGTCCTCAACATGCAACCATTCCCTCATTTACAAAATGAATAGTATGAAAATCAGATTATTTAATTTGAGAGTCAATTAAGGAGTTAGCACATGCAAAATGAAAGACACTTTACCTGAAATCTAAGTTCTTAGTAACTACAGCTACCCTAAAGAAATGCATGGACAGAGATGAGCAGACTGAAGGAATGGCTGATCAGTGACTGATCCAACTTTAGACCCATCCCATGGGCAGGCACCAAACCCTGACACTATTACTGATGCCATGTTGTGCTTGCCAAAGGAGCCTAGCATGGCTGTCCTGTGATCGGCTCTACCCAGCAGCTGACTGAGACAAATGCAAACACAGCCAACCACTGGACAGAGGACAGGGACCCCTAAGGAAGAGTTAGGGAAAGGATAGAAGACACTGAAGGTGATGACAACCTCACAGGAAGACCAACAGTGTCAACTAACCTAGACCCCTGGGAGCTCCTAGTGGGTCTCAGCCCTGTCTCTCACACATATGCAGCAGAGGGCTGCCTTGTTTGGCCTCAGTGGGAAAGGATGGCCTAATCCTGTAGAGACAGGATGCCCCAGGGTGGGGTGATACCTGGGGGGTACCCTCTCAGAGGTGAAGGGCAGAGGGGTGGGGGAAGAACTCTGCAGGGGGGATGGGAGGGAGGCAACATTTAGGATATAAGTACATAAATGCACTTAAAAATAAATTTTTAAAAAATACAGCTACGCTTTAGTGGGAGGTAAATTGGTTCCATGTCCCACTGAGGGTACCACAGTCTACGGATGCATAAGTCTCTTATAAAAACGTATGGTGTTTGCATATCATTTAGTATACCCTGGTTAAATACTTTAAATCGTCCCCGGGGTATCTGTAGTAGCCAATGAAATGTGGATTGTGTAAGTAGTCCTCATACTTTAGGAAACAGTGGTGAGAATTCTGGACAGGTTCAACAATGGCAAATCTCCCACCTAATCTTGATCTACAGTTGATTGAATCTCTAGATACTGAGCATATGAACATAGAGGCCCAAATATATTGTTATGTTTAATTGACAAAACTCATATCAGAAATAGGTGAGGGAATGAAGAGAAGAGAAGGCTGGGGAAGGCTGGGATGGGGGGGAGGGGGAGAAGTCTGAAAAGACAGGCAAAAAAAAAAAAAAAAAAAAAAAAAAACCCAGACCATATATGAACTCTTATTGTACACTTGGTAATTTACAATTTCCTGGATGGTGAATGTGTGGTTAGGAGGGGTTTTAAGCAAGGGAAAAACGTAAGATTTAGATTTTAGAAGAAATAATCTGATATAGAAGAGTGACTGGGAAACTTCGTAATCTGAGGCCAGGAGTGAACTAAAACACCCCACAGTTTCACTAACAAAGGGCTGAAGCAGAAAACTTAGAGTAAACGTGGGAACTCTTGCTTTAGTTTTTAATTTTTGAGAGTATAACACAATTACAACATTTCTCTCATCTCTTCCTTCTCTCCAAGCCCTCCCATAAAATGCTGCCTTTGCTTTCTTTCAAATCTGTGGCCTTTTTAAAATTTAACAGTTGTTAGATATATGTGTGCCTAAATATATATCCAACCTTCTCAGGCTGTATGACCTCATTTGCATGTGCATGCTTTCAGACTATTTGGTATTAGAAAAACAATTGGTGTGCTTTTCGCTGAGGTAGACCATTTTCCCTGCTCTCAGTATCCCCTAGTTGCCTGTAGTTCCTTGTCTAAGGTTGAGGCCATGTGAGCTTTCCACTTGGCACATTAGCATGTCTTCTGGAATTTTCCTTGATCAGGTCATGTTTAGGCAGCCATGTTGATGAGACTCCTTAGGTGTACCTTCTTTGACATTTCTAGGAGACACAGTCTCACAGTAAACTTCCTTTTCCTCTGACTTGGAAAATCTTCATACTCACTCCCTCTTCCACAATGGCCCCCAAGCCTTAGGTGTGGGGATTGTGATATAGAGGTATCAGTTGGAACTGGGCCCCATAGCTGTATTTTGATTGGTTGTGGTTTTCTGCAATGAGCTCTATAGGTCACACAAAGAAATGTCTTTGGAATTCTGAAGGCTGATTCTGAGAATCGCAGTGTATGTGTTCTTTAATTAATATAGAAAGGGGGGGGGTATGAAAGGACCTTTGAGTGATTCCCACTTCTAGCTTTGGTGACCACATCTCTGGTGGTAACCTTCTTCAGAACAATGAGTAAAAGAGAAAAATAACAATTTTGTCAAAAAGATAAAAAACTCAAAAAGTCAAACTACGTGTTAAATGCTTTACTGACACCATCAGGTGAAGGGGTCCAATGGTCAGCTCTGGAAAACAGGGAAGCAGTCATCTTTAGGATCAAGAGACTTGAGATTAAAATCCATGGCTGGAATTGGAATTGGAAAGATAAAAGTTTCAGACAGAAGAAAAGCAAAACATTGAGTTAGACATTATCAGCCATTTACAGAACACTGTTAAAATCCATACTGTAATGGGTAAAACAAGGAGAGGAGATTAGGAACAAAAACTTACATAGATCAATAAGATATAAATAGCTGTTAAAGTCAATAGAATAAGAAAATGGGTAATGGGTAATGTGATAGGGCAGAGTCCAGTATCCTTGGACTGCTGCAAGCAGTAGCTAAAGGGAATAGCTCAAAAGATCAGAAGAGCAGTGATGGCAGAAGTAAAGAGCTTTAGAGGAAAGATAGGACAGTTTAGTTAGGGACCATGAAAAGGAGAAAAGGAGAGTAACAGGAGACAGTTATGTGAGTATAAAACACCTCAGAAGAGAGTGCTTCACAGATTTTATACGTATAAAGCTATTTCATTCTCTGGGAAATGTGCTGCCAAAGTAAGCACGAAATATTTTATTCCTATTTTAAAAATATAATGCCTTATACTGAATGCCTAAATAAGCTGTACCCAGCTTAAGAATAGGTGTAATTGACCACTCAGAGCTGTTCTGGCTTTTCATACAAGACAATCATTGCTTCCCAGCTTCCTAGAGCCAGGACTTCCTGGCTTTTACTCAAAGCTTTATCACCAAAGCACTCACATGTAAAATTACGCTAAACTTTGTGTATTTTAAAACTTCCTCACATTCTTTTTTTAAAAATTGATTGTGAATTAAAAAAAAGAAATGCAAAAAAATTGATTGTGCAAATGTGTCTGTGTCTCTGTGTGTGTGCATACACACACATATATGTGTATATGTCCTCATGCACTTGCCAATACTTACAGAGTCCAGAGAGGTCACCATATCCCAGGAAGCTGAAGTTGCAAGCAGTTGTGAACCACACAGTGTGGGTGTATGGAACCAAACTCAGGCTATTTGGAAAAGCTCCAAAAGTTCTGACGCTCTGAGGCATTTTTCCAGCCCCCCCCCTTTTAAATCTTCTATTCTTACTTCTGTTTAGAATTCTCTTGGTAAACTTCATGTATGTTAAAATTAGCTTTCAGTGCTTTGTCTATTTTTCAGTATTACCAGAGGCATGTGCTTACTTCATTTTCTCAAAAACAAACAAACAAACAAACAAACAAGCAAAGAAAAAAAGAACCAAAATCAAAAACCAAAAGCAAAAACACCCTGTTTTTACTAAAATTCCTTAATCTTATATTTAAATTTCCTACTATTGTTTATGTTTTATTTTAAATTGTCTAACTTATAAGTTCTGTGTTCAACTCATTCATTCAATATTTTCTTCCCTAACATAATATAAGAGTTAAAGCTACTGGTTTTCATGTACCGTTTTATCCCCATGTTGTTGGCTATTTGATATATTTTATTATTCTGTTTAAACCCCACAAACCTTTAAAATGCCATGAAATTAGCAAACACACAAAAATAGGACATTGCTGTTGACATTCTAAATACAGAAGGTCCATGTGTGGCACTGAGTTCTTCAAAATCTGTGACTTTGCTTTCTCATGGAAACTGTAAATACTGGCAAAGTCAACATATAGTCAGTCACCAGTATCAACCTAGTAACAACATACGAACGTGGGAAGTTATGTCAGAAATGTTCTTGCATATGATCACTGCAGAAGTGCCAGCACCACAGCCCTATACAAAGCTTCAAGTAGTGCAAGTGTACATGCGGTACTGTACACAGGCATCTGCCCAGCAATGGCCTGTGCAATCTATGCTGGCCTGGGCACTTCAGTGGGCTTGAAAGTGCGCAGGTACTCAGTCTGACCTCATTTCCACCAACTGGAACCTTGCTTGCCTTCCCAAAGAAATGATGCTCTTTATGTGCTGTGGACCCCCCTCTAAATGCTCCCTTCAATATGCAGTACTTATCTGAATTCTGATCCTGATTTGCAATCCTTTCTAAACCCATATGCTATCAACTTGCTTTGATTTTTAAACCTCATTTGTGATTATTATCTTTACGGTTCTTAATACATTTCCACCTATATAACCATGTTTTTGTGTTTTCCAAGGCCAAAGTTTACTTTCGTGGAAATGAAATTTATACTTTAGCTAGCTAATAAAAATAAATGTATCATGAACCCAATACAACATATAAATCATGGATTACATGGCAAGAGACAGATGAGGAACAACTACAAAGGAATGAAACCTATATGGAAATAAATAAAACATTTAAGCAAAGCAGTAATTGTGGCGCTTCTCTTAATTAATTGAGAATGTTGTACAGTATATCTTTATTATATTCTTTCCCAGCCCCCAACTCCTCTCAGATCTGCCTCTGCTCCCTACTTACCCAACCTCATGTTCATATGACTATAATCACAAGTATCATTTCTATAGCTTGTCACAACTGTATTCTTAAATAAATACCTATTCACAAATGATGTTGTGGAGAGTCGCATGCTCACCATGCCATAGTTGCACTTTCTGGTCTGTTCAGTGCTCACCTTCTATTATCTGTCAGAAGGAATTTGTTCGAATATCTGTTTTAGTTATTTCTCTTTCTGCATGATCTACTTTTAAATTATTGTGTTTAGATGAGACGTGACTCGGTTTATTCCTAATAATGCTTTCACCTTAACATAGGCTTTGCTAGATAATATCATAATGATAGTTTATTGTTGGTGTTATCCTGTAGATTTAGCCATTCTTTTATGTCCAGTGTAATTTGATCTTTATATTGTCATGAGGCTCTCCTTAAAACCCTGTAGGTGAATTTTGTTAGTGAATTTTTTTCTTGGCTGAAGGCTTTTATTATTCATGTTTATCTTCAAATACTTGAGTGTGTTTTAACAAGTTGTTCTAGGATTGATAAACCCTCCCCTCTGTGTGTGTGTGTGTTATACTTACCTTCATGCATTTTGACTTTCTTGAATTTTCAATTGTATTTTTCTCTCCTCTTTTGGTTTCAAAATTGTTTTCATTTTTTATTATGATAGATGTTGTCCTGGAAATGTAAATATATGGGTTAAGCACAATGAAAGACTAATCAGTATATTTACCTTCTCCTCAAGGAGCACAAATATCATAATACATTTTATTTATGCATTATTTTCTTGCATTTATTGCATGTTCAGTAACTTCTTCCATCACAAGTTCTTTGTGTCAACCAGACCTTACTCCCCAAATCACCTTTCTCCTTATGAGTAACAGCATTAGACATTCCTTTAGTGGGACAGCTTCTCAGTTATTATTATGGGAATACCTTTACTTCATCTGTCCTTGAAAGTTTGCTGTGAACATAATTCTAGGCCAGCACGCATTTGATTTCAGCACCTTCTCATTAGTATTCTATCATCCACTGGATTCCCTTCATGCCCTTGGGAAATCATCAGAAAGTCGACTTAGCACTTCATTCAACAAAATCTCTTTCTCTGTTGCTTTTGTTCATTCATTTATTTGTTCAGTTATTTAGTTTTGAGATTGAAGTCAGGGCTTCATGCACACTAGGCTAGGGCTGCTCCCCCTGAGTCACTCTCTAGCCTCATCTTTACTTTAAAACAATACATTGGAGTGTGCTTAGCTGTATCATTATGGGATGTTTTGAAACAGTTGTTTTGATCTATATGGGTTAGGACATGTATGTCCTGCTTTTATGAAATCAAACAGCCATAATTGTCATTAATTTGTAGCTCTGAAGATTCTCATCCACAAGTTTATCTTGCCATTTTTTAAAAATATTTGTTTACAGTCTTCATCTTCTTTTACTTATTTCAATAAAAGTGTTACATGTTTGAAAATTTGACATTAATATGTTTTTAAGCTACTTATTGCTACGAGCTACAGATATAAACATACAGTATAGTGAAGTCTCCATGGAGTTCTCAAGCACAATGTGCAGAGACTCAGAGATCTTGGAACACACAGTTGTACACTCTCAAATGAAAAGCTAGTTTTCTCCAGTCAAGTCTCATTAGAGATCCAAACCACACTTATGGTCAAGTGTCACGTCCAGCAGTAGATGACCAAGACAAAAAGACTTCCTTGGCATCTTTGAAGGTTCCTTGTCTCATAATGATTTGCCAGGGTTTCATTTGATAACCTTACAGATCTTTTGCATATACGTTACGGTTTCTATTTTTGGATTTTTATGGGATTTCTGTGTGTGAGATGAGAAGTGTGTCTCTACGTATATATGTGTTTATAGTGCTTTTTCCTTTGGCTCTTTTTCTTTTGTTTGTTTTGTCCTATTCCAGTTTGTTTTTAATTTATCCTATATTATTATTATTATTGTTATTATTATTATTGTTATTATTATTATTTGTTAGATATTCGTTTTCTAGTGAGAGAGAAAAAGAAAGGATAGAAAAGGATGTAGATTTGGGTGAAAGGAGAAGTGAGAAGGGTATGGGGAGAGTTGGTGGCGGAAACCAAAATCAGAATATATTGTGTGAAAAAAATCTATTTCTCAATTTTGAAAATATTTAAAAGAGACTTACTCCATGAGAACATCAACTGTTTACTTGCTTCTACATTCCCAATCTTCTGCAGAGTAATCAATAGCTAACAGCTGCTTTGTAAATATTAGAAACAAAAAGATTTCAAATTGGCTATGGTAAATCAGCAGATGAATGCTAATTTGGGCATAGAGCTGCTTTCAGACAAAAGGAAATCCTCTCTTTCTAAGTAATGGAAGAAAGAAGTAGCAAAGGAGAGATGGAAGAACTTGTGAGAAGGGGCTGATGGGAGGGGAGAAGCCAGTCTTGGTGTTTTTGCCAGAAGTCAAAGTTGATGAGCTGTCAGCAGCCAGTCTTTATCATGATGAGCCAAAGACTGTATACAAACCTCCCCCGGGGTATCCAGTTCAGAAATTCAGCTGGATGGGGGCATTATCTTCCTTTCATCGCAGAGCTGCTTTCAACACATCAGGAAACACCGAGTCACTCCTTGACAGGGCCTGGCAATTTGAACTCAGGAGATAATCTGGTGCCTTTAGAACTGGCTGATATTTTCATTTGTGATTCCACATGACAGCACCCTACCCACCCCCTCCTTCTATGTACCCTGCAGTGAGGTTTGGAAACTAGATATGGAATGGGAGGGGTGCCACAAGGGAACCTCAGTGCCAACTTTTCTGGGATTTAATAAAGGCACTCCTGGGGACATTAATGTATAGATCTATAGACGTATTGAAGTGGATCTTTGGGGGACTTATAAAAATAGAAATGGGCCAGAGGGACTTGAGACCTACAACCTATGGTTCACCTTTGGACCTATACCTAACTAAGTGTCGATTTGTTTGTGTGTATATGGGGGTGGGGTCCTTTTTTTCATGTGGAATCACAAATGTTTTTTTTTTTTTTTAGTTTTGCTTTTGTATAGTGTAGAAAACGATTTGTGCCTACTTATTCTCAACTTTGTCATTGTAACATACATTAAGATTAGATGCGGTGACTTAGCTGGAAGATGCAAAACTCAGCAAACTCAAGCATTCAGGAAATCAATCTCTGGGAAAATTATTTCAGTGAAAGACATAAGAAAAAGTCTACAAAATTTGTCGGTTACTGAATGGCAGTTGCGACATGACAACATAGCTGTGTAAATTCTATCTGTACCTTCTGGGGAAGCAGCTTTTGCTGATGTCTTCTTGTACGCCCTTCTGTCTTTTTATAAGTCTAACTTTAGATGTTCTTATTTTACAAGTTGGCATGGAGACCATCTATGATGAGGCAAAATGTCTTTAATAGGTCCTCTTTGGGTAAGATCTATGGCTTCTCCAATCTTTCATCTCCTTCCAGCAGTAAATCCCTTTGCTCTTCCAGACAGCTCTCAAAACTAGGTTGACATAAACAGGACTACCTGCCAAGAAGCATGGCCGTTCTGCTTAGCAAAGCTCAGAGTGCCTGGGGGAGGACTCGGCCACAAAGCTCTTGAGGTGAGAAATATGGCACCAGACCTCATAGGAAATTCATGTCCTGTGGCTTTGAGTTTACACTCAAGTTCTATGCTGAGTGTGGCTGGAGGCCAAAGCTAGAGACAAGCTTCTTTAACCTGTGATGACCAGCTTCTTCCCTGCCTGGCTGGAGCACCATCCTCCTCTGTTTCCAGTTACTTCCAGTTACTATTTCAAACAGCAAGGTTTTTTTTTGTTTGTTTTGTTTTTTTGTTTTGTTTTGTTTTTTTTTTTTGTTATTGTTTCTGTGGTCCAAGATTCTAATCAGATCTCTGCCAGTCTCTAAGAGGCTTGTGTTTCTGCTATTGCTGGTCAATTTTCTTGACTTTATCTGAATTCCTTGAGTTATGGCCATGCTGATATTTTGGCCTCTGATATAACTTTCATCACAATGATATAAACGTCAGATGGAATTATTTCCCTATCCTTTTTATGCAAGCTTGATCATGACACTAGAACAGGGAGGGGATGCTCCTAAGACTCCTGAGTGCCCACACAGACACACTGAATCAGTCTTTACAGGTAATACCTGGTAATTCGCATCTTATTTTGCTTTTGTGTAAATGGGGACATCCCCTTCTGGCTGTGGCAGAATAGCTAATATGAGATGGCTCCTCCACATGGTGTGAGGTGCTATACCTCCTTGTGCAATGGTGAAATGCACACTCCTGCAAGAGGTGATAGGACATGGGACCAAAGCCAAGTTGTCTGAGAGAGGAGTATCCTTTGATAAAATCTCAGGGTGTGATCTCCTCCACATCGTATAAAATGTCATGCCTTCCTGTTACCTCCAAAAGTGTAGATGGACTTGAAAATATATTCCAATCCGAAAGGTATGGAATATAGGATGGGATCGTAAGCAGACTTGCTGCCTTGAGGCTTCTGTTTTGGTCAATCCAGCATGCAACTCAGGCTGAGCCACCTGAGGGTAGAACTAGCCTCCAAGCAGGATAATCACAGTAGAAAGCCACATGGATTCCATCCTCTGTGTCAGCCTCTACCATGGTAGAGATGGAAAGGGAAGAAGATGAACTAGAAGCATTGGCATGTTGTCTTCTCAACCTTTCATCCAGAGGGAAGGAAAAATCCACAACGTAGAGGGGACCCTTGGGATGCCTTGTGATAGAAGAGAAACCGATCCCAGTAAGACTGACTCTTATGAACCACCCACCAGAAGCACTTGCTTACCTTAATAAATATCAAGGACTGGAAGCCAGCAGAGGAAGGACATCCACTGCTAAGAGAGCTGAACATGAGAAAAGCTATTTTTGATGAATGAGTTACTAGGCTATATATAACTGCTCGCAAGAAAACTAAGAGTTAATTCTGCATTAACTTTGAGACTGCTATGGAACCTTGGTGACAGTGCTAAGCCTCGTGGCATTATGTGATCCCTATAATGCATTGAAGGCCCCAGCAGACCTGAATGACTCTGGGCACAACAACCAGGTTTATAAAGAGCAAAAGTAATCAACAAGGAATAAGCAAAGAACAAGGCAGACAACTTGGCCTGTCCAGGTCATTTAAGGACAAATGTGACAAGATTTGTGTTGAGTCTGGGTTCCTATGGTATAAAAGTTAACAGAGAGCCAACTGCTGTGCTGGTAGGCTTTGGAGAGATTTTTAACTCTGAGCAAGGGTTCACAGAAGACATAAACGATAAAGTAGCACAGATGGAAAAAATCAAACTGTTTCTACAGCTGGGCACTTATCTCCCCAGAGTACACTGAGAGTGGAAATTGTTCACACAGCTAGGAATCCCTCAGCAGTCCAGTGTGGCCATGGCACTGGCTCAGAGCCTATCAGAACTGAGGATCCAGTTCCAGTGGCAGGCATGGCATGCAAGAGTGAAGCCCTGCTTGGCTTTTGAGCCTGTGCCAAGCCAAACAGTGCAAGCAGACTTCATTGAGATGATAAGAGTTGGTGTAGCAACTCCAAAAGCATTAGCAACACCCAAAGATGAAGAAGCTGGCTTGCTGCCAGAGAGTGGGCATGGCTAAAACACAGCTAGATGGAGTAGTACCTTCTGTCTGTGCTGCTGAACCCAATATTTATCTCTTAACAAAATAAATCACACAAGGGATGTGATATTTTCATGTTGCAGTGGCCCTTGGTAATGTTTCTTTTTAGTATCTTTTTGGCTATTCCATACTAGCTGGCACTTGCTTAGAGCAGACAATAGTGGGAATCCAGAGATCCTGCCAACCCTCTGTTAAAAGATTTATTTATATATGCTAAAACTTGAGTGTTTTACAACTCTAAAATAAAGGACCTGGGAGAGTAATAAGAAGAGTAGATGAAGAGTTTAATTAACAAAGGCAACCTGCACAGATTGGAAAAAGTTCTCTCAAGAGTTACCATGTCAAGTGGAAATTCTAGTTCCAGGGGTGGGGTACTTACTCATGAGTTATCTAGGGTCCCAGAAACCATAAATGCTATTGCTATTGTTGTTGGTTGTATCCCAGAATCACATGGTGAGGTCTGTTGCTGAAGACACTGGAGGTATTTTTGCAGGATGCAGAGAAATTAAGCAGAAGGTGTTAGCTCACTCCTTACTGAGTGGTATTCACAGAGCCTGGAGGCACCGGGTAGGCTACTGGAGAATTGGCACAAGCAGTCCTGCTTGATTATGTACACTGTGTATGACACTACCAGCACACTAGACAAAATGTACACAGTGTTGCAATAGTGCCATGCTTGTTATGGGTGTAATTAGATGCTTTGCAATTGGATTTATTGTGTTATTCATAGGTGGGAATTCACATCTACTATTGTAAGCCGTAGCAAAAGCCTATAACTGAGGAGAGTATAGGCCCCAGTGGGAAACAATTTATATGACTTATTAAATGCACAAGATTCACCTGTCAAATTGCCACTCTAACAATTGTATATATAACAAGAGATTATTGCTGCTTACACTTTGGGTAAGTCATTCATGAAAGGGAAATCTTTTTTGCAGTGGATGTTAGTTCCTATATAGACTCACAACTACTTTGGCTCTCAAAAATAAGTAACTATTGCTGTAGTCCAATGTTCAGCCGCGAATAGAAGAACATAATTAGAATATAACTCTTTCTAAAGTTCAGGGATGATTCAAAAATAAGTTGCATAAAGACTAAGATCAAAAGGACAGGGTAGAATAGACTTATGAACTAAAATATTCTTTCCTGGAGAAAGGAGGTAAGCACAGGAAGCTAAAATGTCTTAGAAAGCTCAAGATGCTAGTGAAACTTAATAAAGCTCAGAAAGTTGCAAGATTCACAGGACTTCCCTACAAACTCCCACCCTTAGTTTAGGAGAAGCTGGTAAACTCAGGCTCTCATCCTTCCTAATGATATAACACTTTAATACAGTTCTTTATACTGTGGTGATTGCCAACCATGTAATCATTTCATCACTACTTCATAACTGCAATTTTGCTACTGCTATGATTCATAATGTAAACATCTAATATGAAGGATACCTGATATGTGACCCTAGTAAAAGGGTCATTTAACCCCCAAAAGGGTGTGACCCACAGGTTGACAACCACTGTAAAGAGATAGGGCAAATATGATCAAAGCAGCTGATGCAATAAACTCTAAGAAACAATAAATTATAATGTAAACAATCCGCTAGAGAACAGACATGGACAAGGCTGAGAGTTCCAAACTTCTTGTAATTGTACATTCCTAAGAACACAACTACATTCTTACAGTGAAGATCCAAGAAAGGTCAGCTCTTTGTTGTGGCAGGTACAGAAATAGAATCATTGTAAAATATATCCAAGCACACTATGCAACAAAACAAAAGCCAAAAACAAACAAACAAAAACATATGAAGAACAACAACAAACTCTAGAACCATAACCATAGTTAGGAGAAACATATTACTTTACTCCCCTCCAATCACTGCCTGTTTTATCTAGTGGGACACGAGCTCTTTAAAAAACATACATTATAGTATCACACTCAGAGGAGAATTGGGGAAGAGAAGGGGACAAAAATTTTTGTTGCTTCATAAGCACTTGTGAAGTCACAGGGTCAAGACACAATGCCACTAAAATGCCAGAACTTAATGAGATTAAAGGACACTTTTTCAGCCTTGGAAAAAAATCCCTGAAACACACCTTCCTGAAGAGGCATAGTGAGGAGAAATTGATTGTCAGAAACAAAGGAGGGAATATCACAACAGCTCTCTACACGTTGATGTCTGGGAATACACATAATACTGTATGTCAACAATTACAAAACTTTAGATAAAACTTCAGATTCTTCCATAAAAATTCAGCTCTATAATTAAAGTTTCACAGTGTTGATGGAAGATATTAAATTGTTGCAAGACAGAATGACCTTTCATACTTATGAACTACAGCAAAATGTCTACACTACAAAGAACCACAAATTGAACAAAACTCTCATTAAAATACTAATGGCATTTTTCAAAGAACCAGGGGAAAAGTTCTTAGGATTCATGTGGAAGCACAAAGACCCTCAATGGCCAATCCAGAAAAAAAAAAAGAAAGAAAGAAAAATAGAAAGAGAAAAGAAAAGAAAAAGAAAAAAATAGAGAGACTTCAATATACCAAAAGAAGTCAAAAGAATCAGGGAAATGTGTATTTCTAGGATTATTACAATACTACTCATAGTAACCCAGATTTAGCTTTAATCTAGAATAGGTGCCTATAAATGAATGTATAGATAAATACCCTGTATATAGTAAGTATATGTCCAAATATTATTTAGCATTAAAAATAAAACTGTGCCATTTGCAACCAAATAAATGGAACTGTAAGAAAATGTCTTAATTTGCTTTCTATTGCTGTGATCAACATAAAATTGTGGTGTTTTAAATAAAAATAGCCCCCATAAATACATAGGATGTAACAATAATTAGGTGATGTTAGAGTAGGTGTGGCTTGGTTGGAGGAAGTTTGACACTAGGGGGTGGGCTTTGAGGCATCAGTGTGTCTCAATTCTCTTCCTGAAACCTGTGGATCCAGATGTAGAACTCTCAGCTACCTGTCCAGCACCATGTCTGCCTGCAAGCTACCATGCTTCCTCCTATGGCAATGATGGATTAAATCTCTGAACTGTAAGCCATCCCCCATTAAATGTTTTCCATTATGAGTTGCATGCCCTGGTGTAGGTCCTTTCACAGTAATTGAACCCTAACTAAAACAATGATCAAAAGTAATATGGAACGGAGAAGATTTAGCTTATATATCCTGATCACACTTCATCATGAGGGGAAATCAGTGTAAGAACTTAAGGCAAGAATTTGGAGGTGAAAACTGAAGCAGATGGAGAAGTAGGCTTACTAGCTTGCTCAGCCTACTTTCTTATACACCCCAAGACCACTCACCCACGGATGGCATCATAAATGGGAGAGTACACTCTTCTACATCAATCATCCATCAAAAAAACACAGGCCAATTTGATGGGAGCATTATTTTCTCAAGTGAAGTTCTTTCCTAACAGATGACTCCAGCTTGTGTCACAGTGACAAAAAACAAAACAAAACAACAAAACAAAACAAAACAAAAAAAAACAAAATAAAAACAACCTAAGTGAAATGACCAAAACTGAGAATGATAAATGCTACATGTGTTCTTTGTTATACGGAAGCTAAAAATGTCTATCTAAAAGTAGTATATTAATTACTACTGGCTGGGGAGTAGAGAGAGGAAGACCAGAACATAGGAATGAAAACAGCAGGGTAGGAGGAATAATATATTCGATTACTCTGAGCGCAGTAGCATGACTATCGTTATAACAACATAGAGTAATGCTCTGAGTGCAGTAGGATGACTCCTGTTCTAATAATACACATTTTATGAAGAGCTAAAATAAAGGAGTTCAAAGTTCCTAATCAGAAAGAACTGATAAAGATGCGCAAACATAACCTGAATTTGATCATTGTACATTTTGTGTATGTATAGAAATGCTGTGTTATGCCTTAAAAATAAATATGTGTAATTACTGCCAATCAAAAATTCAAATATAAAAGCAAATATTTCAACTTGCTTTAAAAATCTTGTGTAATTATCAACAGAACATGAGAAAATCTTAAATTTCCCCAAAAGGAAATATCTCTTGTACATATACATAACATATTAAGAAAAAATAAAAATAAAGTAAAATAAAACAGCAGACAGTTGAATCTAACATCACATGAAAATTATCAGGATCCTTAACCATATTGTGGGAATGCAGGACCTGGAAACCAGTCGGTGTTGTTTTCTATATTCACTATATTGGGGGAAGTACTATAATCATTTTAAAGGATCATCAAAGCATTTTAAGAATGTCAATGCCCTGCCATAATTTAAAAACAAAGTGACTCAGCAAACTAGTTCTGTTCCTGTCTAAAAGAACTGCAGGGAGAAAAATGGAGAAGAGACTGAAGGAAAGGCAGTCCAGTGACCGGCCAATTTGGGATCCATCTCATGGGGGAGCACCAAGGCCTGACACTACTATGCTATGATATGCTTATAGACAGGAGCCTATCATGGCTGCCCTCTGAGAGGCTTTACCAATACCTGACTGAGACAGATGCAGATACTTTCAGTCAACCATTGGACTGAGGTTAGGGACCTCTATGGAAGATTTAGGAGAAAGACTGAAGGGCTGAAGGAGATTACAACCTCATAGGAAGAATAATAGTATCAATTAACCCAGGTACCTTAGAGCTCACAGAGGCTAAGCCATCAACTAAAGAGAATACATGGGCTGATCCGGCCCCCACCACACATATGTAGCAGATGACCACCTTTTCTGGCCTCATTGGGAGAGAATGTGCCTAATCCTGTAGAGACTTGATGCCTCAGGGAGGGGGGAATTGTGGGGGAGGTAGTGTGTGTGTGTGTGTGTGTGTGTGTGTGTGTGTGTATGTATGTATGTATGTATGCGTGTGTATCTGTGAGGGTGTGGGTACTTGGGTGGAGAAGCACCCTCTCAGAGGCAAAGGGGAAGAGTTATGGAGTTAAAAACTTGGGGAGGGGCTACTGGAAGGGGGCAACATTTGGAATGTAAATAAATAAAATAATTTAATAAATGAAGAAAATAAATGGAGATATGAAACAAGACTAAACTGTCAATTCTCTTTAATGGATCCATGGGCTGAATGTAATTTGTTGTGGTTTGGATCTAAAGTATCCTTTCCAAAGGCTTGGCTGTTGAAGGCTTGACTTCTCACTGGTGGTTCTATTAAGAGATATTTGAATTATGAGACTATTAACTCATAAATGAGTTGAACTATTGATAGATTCATAATTTCATGGCTTTATCAAAAGGTGCCAGAAATAGAGATGGGGCCTGATTAGAGGCAATAATTCAAAACAAAATTTCTTTTAAAAACCTCTTTCTCCCTCTCCCTTTCCCTCTCCTTAACTGTCATGAAATCACTTTCTCTCTCTACTATGAGATTCTACCACACTTGGAGGCCAAAACAAACAAACAAAAAAACCAGACAACCATGGACTCAACTTAAATCCTGATCACAAACTTTACCATCCTTTAAAAAAAATGTTTATATATTTTATCAAACTAATGAGAAACTGGTTAATATGCAGTCTCAAAAAAACCACCAGTACTCTTGTTTTATAAAAAATTGAATTTGATAAGTTGTTTTGTTTTCTTTTGTTTTATGCTTGAGATAGTATCTTGGAAAGTTGCCCAGGCTGTCCTCAAATACATTGTATTCTAATCTTAGCCTCCCAAGTAGGTGAGATTTCAGGTGTGTGTCTCACTATTCAACTAATGTTCATTTGATTTTTGTCAAAGACACCCAACCAACTCAATCAGAAAAAGAAAACTAATTTTAAGTATTTGAAGAACTGATATTTGTATGCTTAAAGAGAAAATGAGAGAGACAAAATGGCTGAAAAATATAATAAATGGCTTCAGTAACACAGGAAAGAAATTGAGGCCTTTAAGGTATACTTTCTTATATTTTACTTGATAAAAATACAACTTTTTAAAGGCAAATAAATAGATTGATTTATTTTGTGTCTATGTGTGTTTTCCTTGAATGTATGTATTGCATACTGTGCATGCAGTACCCATGATAATCCGGAGTCAAATTCCCTACAACTAGAGTAACAGATCCTTATGGGCCACCTGGTCCTCTGCAAACATGGTGCCTTAAATCTCCACCTGCAAATATTATAATTTTGCAGGTTACGCTATATTTTACGAAAGTACAGGATTGCTGCAAATTGATGATTAATAAAGCAGTAGGCTAGAGTCAAGAACAGTACTTCTGAATTTTTAGTTTTAACTACTCATGACATTAATGCTTCAGCCAGTCAGTATAACAAATGTCACTAATGTCCCATTGATTGCAAGGTTCCATTGCTTTCCCTGATCATCATAATGAAGCACTCTACAGCATCCACACAAAAGGTAACTCCTCTCATTTCCACTTATTTCACAATTATTTGTTGACTGTCTATTATTTTCTAGGAAATATTTTAGATGTTAAACATCACATGATTAAGTAGGTTTTAGTGAGACATGACAAAAATAAATAAAGTAAAAGATAAAAAATGGATTGATGGAAAATATACAGTTTAGAATATAGAGAGTTGCCCTTCTACCTGGTCCTTGCTGGTGGGGGAGACTCCTAGTTGATCTGCACCCATGAAGACACCATAGCCGGATGATACTCCCTAGAAGTCCTACTACACCCAGAGCAGTTAAGAATCTGCTGCACTCAGTTGGACAGCAGTTTGACTGCACCACTGAAGTCCCAACAGTCTGAATGCCTTCCAGGAGAACTAATGCAGCCAGAGCAACAGATCAGCAGCTTCTCTGCCCTTGTAAAGAGCTCCCAGTTGAAAGGCCCTACAGGTTATCTGATACAACCAGGACAGCAGACTTACTGGGAGACCGGAAGCAACCCAGGGACAAAAGAGGCAGATTCCATACAGTCACCCAGACCAACAAACACCAGTGATATTCAGATGGCGAAAGGCAAGCGCAAGACCATAACAACAGAAGCCAAAATACATGGGAATTACCAGAACCCAGTTCCCCCCAACCACAGCAAGCCCTGAATGCACCAACATACCTGAAAATCAAGAATCTGTCCTAAAATCCTATCTCATGAAGTCCTTTAAGGAGGATATCAATAACTCACTGAAAGAAATACAAGAAAACACAGGTAAACAGGTGAATGAATTGAATAAAGTGATCCAAGACCTAAAAGTGGAAGTAGAAGCAATAAAGAAAACACAAATGGGGGTAAACCTTGAAATGGAAAACCTAGGAAAGAAGTCAGGAATTACTTATGTAAGAATTCCCAACAGAATACAAGAGATAGAAGAGATAATCTCAGGTGTAGAAGATACAGTAGAAGGGATTGACACAACTATCAAAGAAAATTCAAAACACAATAAGCTCCTTACCCAAAGTATCCAGGAAATTCAGGACACAATGAAAAGACCAAGTCTAAGAATAGTTGGAATAGAGGAGAATGAAGATTCTCAGTTCAAAGGACCTGAAAATGTCTTCAACAACAAAAACATAGAAGAAAACTTCCCCAACCTAAAGAAAGAGATGGACATAAAGGTACAAGAAGCCTATAGAATGCTGAATAAATGGGACCAGAAAAGAAAAATCTTCTCATCACAAAATTATCAAAACACTAAATGCACAGAACAAAGAAAGAATATTAAAAGCTGCAAGGGAAAAAGGCAAAGTAACATACAAAGACAGACCTATCAGAATTACACCAGACTTCTCAACAGAGACTATGAAAGCCAGAAGAGCCTGGTCAGAGGTCATGCAGACTCTAAGAAAACACAAATACCAGCCCAGGCTGCTATAACTAGCAAAATATTCAGTCAACATAGATGGAGAAACCAAAATATTCCAGGAAAAAAAACAAATTCAAACAGTATCTACCAACCCAGCCCTACAGGGGATCCTGGAAGGAAAACTCCAACACAAGGAAGGTACCTGTACCAAAGAGAGGACAACATGTTAAGCATTTCACAACAAACTCAAAAGCAGAGAGCCACAAGCACATAAAGCCACTTACAGAAACCAAACATATCAGGAACCAATAATCATATCTCTTTAATCTCTCTCAATATTAATGTACTCAACTCACCTATAAAAAGATATAAGTTAACAGAATTGATATGCAATCAGGATCCAGCATTTTGCTCCATACAAGAAACACACTTCAATAGCAAAGACAGACACTATCTCAGAGTAAAAGGATGGAAAAAGATCTTCCAAGCAAATGGTCCCAGGAAGCAAGCAGGATTTGACATCCTAATATCCAATAAAATAGACTTTCAACCAAAAATTATCAAGAGTGATGAAGGATACTTCATATTCATCAAAGGGAAAATCCACCAAGAGAAAGTCTCAATTCTGAACATCTATGCGCCAAATGCAAGAGCACCCACATTCATAAAAGAAACTTTACTAAAGCTCAAAATACACATTGAACCACACACAATAATAGTGGGAGACTTCAACCTCCCACTCTCACCAATGGACATGGAATTGAAACAGAAAGTAAACAAAGACACAGTGAAACTAAGAGAGGCTGTGAACCAAATGGATTTAACAGATATCTACAGAATATTTAACCCTAAAACAAAAGCATACACCTTCTTCTCAGAACCTCATGGTACCTTCTCCAAAACTGACCATATAATTGGTCACAAAACAACCCTCAACAGATAGAAGAAGATTGAAATAATACCATGCATCCTATCAGATCACCATGGCCTAAGGCTGATCTTCAATAACAGCAAAAACTACAGAAAGCCCACATACAATTGGAAACTGAACAACTCTTTACTCAATGATAACTTGGTCAGGGAATAGAGAAAGAAAGAAATTAAAGACTTCCTGGAATTTAATGAAAATGTTGATTCATCATACCCAAACTTATGGGATCCAATGAAAACAGTGCTAAGAGGAAAGTTCATGGCACTAAGTGTCCTTAAAGAAACTGGAGAGATTTATACTAACAACTTAATAGCAAACCTGAGAGCTCTAGAACAAAAAGAAGCAAACTCATCCAAGCGGAGTAGAAGGCAGGAAATAGTCAAACTCAGGGCTGACATCAACCAAATAGAAACAAAGAAAATAATATAAAGAATCAAGAAAACCAAAAGCTAGTTCTTTGAGAGAATCAACAAGATAGACAAATCCCTAGCCAAACTAACTGAAGAGCCTAGAGGCAGTATCCAAATTAACAAAATCAGAAATGAAAAGGAAGACATAACAACAGAAATGGAGGAAATTAAAAAAAAAAAAACATCAGATCCTACTATAAAAGTCTATACTCAACAAAACTGGAAAATCTAGATGAAATGTATGGATGATACCAATTTTCCTCAAACTATTCCATAAAATAGAAACAGAAGGAACACTACTTAACTTGTTCTATGAAGCCACAAATTTCTCTGATACCTAAACCACACAAAGACTCAACCAAAAAAAGATAATTTCAGACCAATCTCGCTTATGAATATCAATACAAAAATACTCAATAAAATTCTTGCAAACCAAATCCAAGAACACATCAATAATATCATTCACCACTATCAAGTAGGCTTCATCCCAAGGATACAAGGCTGGTTTAATATATGAAAATCCATTACTATAATCCACTATGTAAACAAACTCAAAGGAAAAAAAATCACATTATCATCTCCTTAGATGTAGAAAAAACATTTGACAAAATACAACAACCCTTGACTTTTTTTTCTTTTCTCTCCTTTCTCTCTCTCTCTCTCTCTCTCTCTCTCTCTCTCTCTCTCTCTCTCTTTCTTTCTTTCTTTCTTTCTTATTGATTTTTCGAGACAGGGTTTCTCTGTGTAGCCCTACTTATCATGGAACTCACTCTGTAGACCAGGCTGGCCTTGAACTCAGAAATCTGTCTGCCTCTGCTTCTCAAGTGCTAAGATTAAAGGCATGCGGCACCACTGCCTGGATCAACATCCATTTAATGTTTAAAGTATTGGAGAGATCAGGAATTCAAGGCCCATACCTAAACATATAAAAGCAATTTAATACAAACCAACAGTCAATATCAAATTAAATGGAGATATACTTGGAACACTCCCACTGAAATCAGGGACAAGACTAGGATGCCCACTCTCCCCATAGCTATTCAATATAGTATTCAAAGTGTTAGCTAGAACAATATGACAACAAAAAGAGATCAAGGAGATACAAATTGGTAAAGAAGAAATAAAGATATCACTATTTCCAGGTGATATGATAGTATATATAGTGACCCCAAAAATTCTACCAGAGAACTCCTAAACCCGATAAACAACTTCAACAGAATGGTTGGATATAAAATTAACTCAAATAAATCAGTAGAATTCCTTTCTACAAATGATAAACAGGCTAAGAAAGAAATTACGGAAACAACTACCTTCACAATAGCCACAAATAATATAAAATCTTGGGGTAACTTTAACCAAACAGGTGAAAGACCTGTATGACAATAACTTCAAGTATCTCAAGAAAAAAAATCAAAGAAGTCTCAGAAAATGGAGAGATCTCCGATGCTCATTAATACACAGAATTAACATAGTATGGTCATCCTACCAAAGGCAATCTATAGATTCAATACAATCCCCATCAAAATCCAATCACAATTCTTCAAAGACATGGAAAGAGCAATTCTGAAATTCATTGGGAGAGGCAATAAAAACAAGAATACAAAGATAATTCTTAAAAATAAAAGAACAGCTGGAGGAATCACCCTCCCTGACCTTAACTTTTATTACAGAGCAATAGTGATAAAGAAACTACATGGTATTGGTACAGAGACAGCCCCATTGATCAATGGTATAGAATTGAAGGCACAGAAATAAAACTACTACTTACAATCACTTTATCTTTGACAAAGAAGCCAAAAATATACAATGGTAGAAAGAAAGCATCTTCAATAAATGGTGCTGGTCTAACTGGCTGTCTGTATGTAGAAGAATGAAAATATACCCATATTTGTCACCTTGTACAAAGCTCAAATAAAAGTGGATCAAGGACCTCAGCATAAAACCAGATACACTGAATCTAATAGAAAAGAAAGTGGGAAAGAGCCTTGAACTCATTGGTACAGGGGGGAAATTTCCTAAACAGAACTCCAATAGCCCAGGCTCTAAGATCAAGAATTGATACATGGGACCTCATGAAACTGGAAAGCTTCTGTAAGTGAAAGGACACAGTCAATAAGACAAATTGGCAGCCTACAGGCTGGGAAAAAAACTTCACTAACCCTACATCCAATAGAGGGCTAATATCCAAAATATATAAAGAATTCAAGAAGTTAATCACCAAAAAGCCAAACAACCCAATCAAGTAATAAGGTACAGAATTAAACCAAGATTTCACAACTGAGGAATTGGAGATGTCTGAGAAGCACCTAAAGAAATGTTCAAAGTCTTTAGTGATCAGAGAAATGCAAATCAAAACAACCCTGAGATTCCACCTTATACCAATCAGAATGGCTAAGATCAAAACCTCAGGTGACAACACATGTTAAAGAACTGTGGAGAAAGAGGAACACTCGAACACTCTTCCATTGCTGGTGGGATAGCAAACTGGTACAATCACTCTGGAAATCAATCTGGAGGTTCCTCAGAGAATTGGACATAGATCTACTTGAAGACCCAGCTATACCACTCTTGGGACTATATCCAAAAGATGCCCTACCATGGCACAGGGGCACATGTTCCACTATGTTCATAGCGGCCTTATTTGTGATAGCCAGAAGCTGGAAATAACCCACATGTCCAGGACAGAAGAATGGATAAAGAAAAGATGGTTCATTTACACAGTGGAATGCTACACAGCTATTAAGAACAAAGACATCCTGAGTTTTGCAGGCAAATGGACGGAACTAGAAAATATCATCCTGAGTGAGGTAACTCAGACCCAAAAGGACATGTATGGTATGTGCTCACTAATAAGTGGATATTAGCCAATAAATAAATAAATAAATAAATAAATAAATAAATGTACAGAATACCCAAGATATAGTCCACAGAACTCAAAAAGGTCAACAAGCTGAAGGGGATGCCTCATTCCCACTTGAGAGATAGAAGAAAGCAATCACAAGTGGAGAGGGAGGGAGGGAGCTGGGAAAGAAAGTGGATAGGAAGTGGGGAGGGGAGGGGAACCTGATCTGGTATTGGATGAGGGAAAAGGACTAGGGCTAGCAGAAAGAATGGAAACAGGCAACCTCAAGTGATAGGAGGTTTGGGGGAACCCTTCAGAATGTACTAGAGACCTGGGATATGAGAGACTCTTAGGACTCAAAGGGAGGGACCTTAGATGAAATGCTCAACAGTAGGGAGAGGGAACTTATAGAGCCTATCTCCAACGGGAAGACAGGACATCAAGTAAGAGATGGGGTTGCCATCCCACAATCACAACTCTGACCCACAATTGTTCCTGTCTGAAAGAATGACAGGGATGGAAATGGAGAGAAGCCTGAGGAAAAGAAGGTCCAGTGACAGGCCCAAAGTGGGATCCAGCTCAAGGGAAGATTCGAAGTCCTGACACTATTACTAAGGCTATGGAGCACTCACATAAAGGGACCTAGCATGACCACACTCTGGAAGACCCAACGAGCAGCTGAAAGACTCAGATGCAGATATTTGCACCCAACCAATGGACAGAAGCAGCTGACCCCTGTTGTTGAATTAGGGAAGATTGAAAGAAACTAAGGAGAAGGGTGATCCTGTAAAAGGACCAACAGTCTCAGTTGTTCTGGACCTCTAAGATCTCTCAAACACTGGAACACTAAACGGGCAGCATGCAATACCTGGTGTAAGGTCCCCAGTGCACATGCAGTGGAGGGCTGCTGGGTCTATGTTCATTCAGAGATGATGCACCTCACCCTCCGAAGACTAGAGGCCCCAGGGAGTTTGGAGTTTCAGTGGGGTGGGGAGTGAATATCGATGTGGAGACATGGAGGTGGGGAGGAGGAATGGGATGTGGAACAGTTGGAGGGTGGGCAGATGGGGAACAAAATGTGAAGTATAAAAAATAAATTAATAAAAAAAATTTTAAAAGGATACAGAGAGTTGTTGTTTATATAGCATTGCTAGGTGATGTCTCATTCAGAAGTCAGTACCAAGTAAGATACCCCAACTTTCACGACATCTCATTTTCTTCTTCATGGTTTCCCTCACATCTTTTATGTTGTTCTTACATAATTTCCTTTGCTAGGTCATATTTTATTGTTACCCTTTGCCTTAGTTATTTTTTATTGCAATTACAAAACACCATGGCAAAGACAACATACAGGCTTCCAGAAGGTTAGTTCACAGCTATTGTGGTGGAGATTATGGCAGCAGGCAGACAGGCATAGCTCTGGAGTAGAAGCTGAGAGTTTACATCTGATCCACAGGATGAAGCAGGGATAGAAAGAGAACTAGCTAAGAATTGGGTAGGATTTTAAAACCTCAAAACTCACACAAGTGACACACCACTTCCAACAAGACCATACCTTCTAATCCTCCTCAAACAGTTCCACCAATGGCAGACTAAGCATTCAAATATATAAGCCTATAAGAGCTACTCTCATTAAATTCTCACGAAAACCACCATATCTTTAGAAGCTGTGTTCTTCACATTTGACCTTTAGCTCTTTCTGTGTCCTCTGCACGCTCTCCCTTGAAAAGTGCTCACATTTTTATGCCTTCAATATGTACATAGACTCCCCAAATAAGACCAATTTCTTATTTACTGTCTTATAACCACAGACTACTGACCAGTTCCATTAAAAATTGTATAGACTCTTCCAGCTCGATATATGTGAAAATAACTTCAGTGTCATGCCTTCTAAGTCCTTTTCTTTTTCAGTATTAAAATGTCCAGATGTCTTTCTAAATTCTATCATTTCCAAGATGAAAGTTGTAGTCAAGCATTAACTGAAACACAAATATGAAGACCCAAATATGGACAGAAGTAAGTTTGAAGTGGAAAGCATAGATTTGAGAAATGTTCTCAGAATATTGACAGAACCTCTCACATTTATCTCTGAAGTATAGCATGTAGGCTTTGATTCTTTGGGTAGATTGGGCATAGGTGAGAAAATACATATTAAAGATTTGTTTTTTAAGAAATGAGATAGTTTTTGAGGTATTCTTAAGGAAGGTGTGTATGAAATATCTGTCCAAGTTACCATTAATTGTTAATGCAACACAGCTTAGGTTCACCTGGGAAAATATCTCAGTTGAGTGTTGAGTAACTTCGCTTATTAGATTAGTCTACAAGCCTATATGTAAGGAATTATTTTGTTTGGTAATTGATATAGAAGGGTACAGACCACTATGGGTAGTACCATTCCCTAAACAGGTGGTCCTGGGCTGTTTAAGGAAGTGAGTTAAACTTTAACTTGTGAGTGAGCCAGAGATCAAGTAAGCAAGCACCACTTCCCCAATGAATTCTTCTTTTAAGTTTCTTCCCTGATTTTCCAAACTTACTTCTGTCATAATGGACTGTGAACTAGAAATGTAAACAAGAAACAAAGAACAAAACAAAATTATCTTTTCCTTCTCTAGTTGCTGTTTGTCACCATATCCTCTCACAGAAACAGAAAGGAAACCAGAGCACTTCTCTATGGAAAAGTCATGTCATTTGCCAGCTTCCATGAACAGGTTCTCAAGGATTCGAGTACAAGTTGTTTACTTTGGAGCTTATTCTGGGGGGTACACCAGTAGGTTAATGAGATAGGAAATGAAGGACACCACTGATTGAAAGAAAATTAGATAGGAGTGCACTGGTAACTCTGGAGTAAACAGGATAATTAAAGTAAAGTAAATATAGGATGCACCTTGCAGTTGTTATACCTTGAGATTAGACACTGGGATTGTTACACATTCAATTGCTATGTTAAGTGTTTGACAGCTATGTCTATAGTCATTACAGTCCCCAGATCTGCTAATTGTCCCCATGTACATGGTAAATATTCCACAGCCAGCCAAAAGACCACAGGTCTTTTAGCCTTTGCATTGTAAGCAACCTTCAGCATCTAGAGGATAAATCCTACAAGTCTGTGTGTGAGGGACTGGTGGTTTATGCTATACTAAGTACATAAATCTGGAATTTAGAGAAATTGTTTCCTTAAAGAAATAGATTTGGGAATCTTTAGCAGAGAGATAGGCAACTTTATACTCTCAAATCATAAACTTACCAGACTGGATAAGTAATATCTCCAAATATTAAACAAGAAAAGAAAATGATTTAAGGTGATCACACAGTACAAAATGTCCTGGAAACCAAGGCAACATCCCTTACAGGATGAAAAATTGTAATTAAGAAACAGAATTTAAGGAAGATGGAAAACTTTGGAAATAAACAATATAGTACTCTGACCATCTCCTACCCACATAGCAGAGAATTAAAGTCCTAACACCTAAAAGAGATGGAGATATGTCAGGCGGGAGGTTGGATAATGTCTAGAGAGACTGATTGTACCTAATAAGAGACAGTATATGGTACTCCAGAGAACACAATGCTGGATTCATTCACAAGCAGAGCTCAGAAAACAGATAACAAAGCTCAGATCATCAGATGCATAGGAAGCCTATATGTCTAAAGATACTGTTGATGTACACCTTCCTCCAAGTGCTATGAACTACACAGTGCTATCAGAACCCACAGTGTCTCATCAGACCTGCAAGTGTCCAAGTACTGGGTGACTCAGAGGAAGTATCATGTCTGTCCTTTTATTACATTAGCTTCTTGTCCTGTGCCTGTGATAAAAAATACAGTGACAGAAACAAAAATCAAAACAAAAAACAAAAAACAACAACAACAAAAACAAATAAAACCTCTAAAAAAGAAAAGGTTTTGGGTGGCTCACAGTCTGAGGGTGTACACAGTACATATCGCCCGTGAAGTCAAAGCATCAGGAGCTTGAAGCAGATGCTCAAATCGTCCATAGTCAGTTAGCAGAAAGAGCTGTGAACTCTGTTAGCTAGTCTCCTTCATGTGAAGGCCAGGATCCAAGCCCAGGAAATGCAGCTGGTCTTCATAATGGTGGTCTTTCACTCAGTTAACCTAGTCAGGGTAATTTCTCACAGGCATGGCCAGAGGTCTGTCTCCTAGGTGATTCTCCATACTGCCAAGTTGATAATTGCCACAGTCGTCAACTACAGACTCTAGCATTTAAATTCTCACATTTGAGGATTGATTGGGTCACTGTTGTATCCATGTTTTTCTTCCCATTGGATGGAATTCCCCTGCTGTGACATTCATGCATAACTCAAACCATCAGCAATGTGTATTTTTCAGGTTTCTGAAAAGCAGAAGCCAAAATATATTTGGGCCAATATAAAATATAACACAGGCTCCAGATTTTATAAGCTATTTATGATGACAATGTATGTTGACTGCACAGAACTGGATATGGTTTCTCATTCAAGCCAAGTACTATTTACTTATTTATTCTTTTCTCGTATTACATCCTGACTACAGTTTCTCCTCCCTTCACACTTCCTAGTGGGCCTCTCCTCTTCCAGATCCCCTCCTCCTCTGCTTCCTTTTAGAAGAGAGCAAGTCTCCCAGGGATAGCAACTGAACAAGTTTTCTTTTTTAAGATTTATTTATTATGTGTTTGTGTGTGTGCATGCACATAGGTACATGTACACGTGTGTGTGTGCATGTGCGTGTGTGTGTGTGTGTGTGTGTGTGTGTGTGTGTGTGTAAGTTTAGGTGCATCATATGCTTGAAGTTGCCCAGAGAAACTAGAGGGCAGCAAACTTTTAGAACTGGAGATTCAAGAAGTTGTAAGCACCTGATGTGGGTGCCATGACATTAGCTCGGGTCCTCTGCAAAAGCTGTGAGCACTCTTCATCGCTGAACTATCTCTGCAGCCAAGTTCAGTATTTTTTTCCCCAGAAAATAAAAATTAACCTTGATTTTCATTTTGGAGCCCTCCAAGAAATTTCTGTTACTACTTCACACATCCAAGTATATCACACCAAGCTGGACCTTGTATTGCCACAGACCCAAGTTCCTGGCCATTTCAGGTACCTTATATGTTCCAGTTGTGCTCTAATAAAGGCATACTGAGAAGCCACCTGCAACTATGGCAAAAGTGGTTACTGAGTTTGGGGGTGATATTTATCCTTATCCAATTTAAATCCTAAAAGCCTTAGACTTCAGTCTTTACAACTTTTATTATTCCTTCCACCCAGTTCTTCAGAAATAAGAAGTCTTTCTAAGTTGAGTGTCAGTTGGAAAGTATTTGTATATCCTGGCTGTTAAAATGGAAAGTGTGAATTTACAGAAACTCTCTATGTAGAGATGGTGGGAAACTTAACAGAGTACTGGAGGGCCAGTGCATGGTTGTGGGGTGCTTGTGAGACAAAGCCAAGAAAATGAGACTCACAGACTCAGAGTCAATTACGCTCAGATTTCACTGCTTCGTCACCTTTGTGCCAAAGACAACGTGTTAGATGCTGGGTGAAAATGTTTTGATCTTAGCCAGGAGAAGAGAGCCTACTCGTGTGCTGCTCTGTGTAGTGATGTATCTAGAGCATTTGGCCTCTACTGTGACTTGGTGACATATCAAATGACACCATACTATGCCTAAATGTTGTTCTAAGAATAATCTTTTGTGAACTTTTTTACAATCATTCCTAGGAAGAACACAGATAGAAAAAAAAAAAGAAATTAAAGTAATAATAATGAATTTATTCTCCAGATGTCCAGATTCCCAATATAATAAAGAAACTTTGGATTCCCTACCCTCCAAAAATATGACCCAACTAACCTCAAGAAATATAAGAATGGAAAATTTAAGTTAACAACTTGGTCTTCTCTTTAGATTCAAGTTTTGGGACAAAACTTATAAGGATTATCTAATGATCTGGGTCTTAAAGTTTGATTTTACTCCTTGGTCTTAGACTTTTAGATCTCTCTTAAGATTCAGAAAGGAAAGCAACAGTGAACTGCTTGCAGTCTAGACAAACTGTCTCAAACTGACCAGATTGTGACTGAAAAATTAGTCTAACTGCTTCAACTTTTGAATGCATTTATAGCCTTTAGTGTTCACCAGCATTTATTTAATAAGCTTCAGAATTTAGCAACACTTTTAACTGACTACCTCCATGGTCACAAAACGTAGTTATTCCTTCTTACATTGACCACCCTCATCTATCCATGCCAACATCTCCATTGTCATCCCACCCCCAGCTCCAGAGTCATCTGTTTGCCAATTCTGTGAGCTCACCCACCTCCAGTTTCTCACACAGAGATACTTCCAGGAGCTCTGCCAAGTCTGGAGTAATCAGGGTTGCTTTGGGGATCCACTTTACTGGGGTCACTGCTCTTCTGAAAATCAAAGTCCATAATGAAATAAGATGAGAAGGTAAGAAATAATATCCTAGAATCCCAAAACACATACCAGTACCATTACACAACACTTACTTATGCAATCCCTTTTGAACAATTATGAGTTGGAGCCAAGGTAGGAGCTGTTAGCAGGAGTAATCTGGGAACAAATATTGGCAATTTTGCTTAAATTTACAGAACTATCTGCAAAAAAAATAGCAGTTACTGCAACTGTTGAATGCTTTCTCAAGTCCAGCTGCTCCCTTTCCTCTGTCTCTTTTACATTATTTTATGTTATTAAATTTATTATTACTTTATACTAAATAAAAGTATGCTCATTCTCATTGTCATGCAACAATATTCCAGTCCTTAGATTAATATTGATTTCATGAAGCATTTTAGCATGTTTGCTTAATATGAAAATAAAATAACAAAATCTATTAATGCTTACTATAAATTATTTCTTTGGGATAAAATGATGAAACCAACACTGTCTAATTGAGGTCACCCATCATAGATGACAGGAATGTCACAGAAATTTGTGAAAAACCTACATACAACCTCAGTTCTATATACTATTTGTATACTGTTGTATGCAAATACTGTAGACTGTACTGTGTTGTATGTTATGAGAAATGAAGACAACAACATGGGATTGACAGTCGTCAGGGAGCTCACTAAAGCAGTACGGAGTAGGCTTCAGAGTTTTGTTCTATGTATTGTCACCTCTGTAGTCTGGAGAAAGGTCTCCCTGTAGCCTGAACAAAGCATACAATATCCATTCCTTCCAGTAGTCTATCCTATCTATACTACATGTTAATTATAAAAATTCTCTACTGATTTTCTGTTTGGATGATGCGATGGTATTACATTCAATCATGTACCTGTTCATCTCCCTACCCTCTCGGGCCTAAGGAACCTCCAGCTTAGACTCCTCCCTTGCCAATCCCCTACCAGCCACGTCCACTTGGAGGACAGTGTTGCTTCTTTTCCTGATAATAGCTGTTCTGGCTGAAGTGAGATACTATCACATTGTAGATTTGATTGGCATTTCTTTGATGCCTACAGGCATTGGACACTTCATGAGTTTATTTGTGACATTTCTTTTGAGAAGTGTCTACCTGATTAATTTCCCCATTTAATCACTGTATTATTTGCAGTTTTGCTATTATATTGTGAGTTCTTCAAATGTTCTAGACATAATTCCTTTGTCAATGGTATAGCTAACCTAACACAGAAATCAGATGGGAATTTTCTGGGTTTATTTCTGGGTCATCTATGCTACTAGATTGTTTTTATCATCTTTTATGATATCACCGTCTTATTTTGTTTCTATGGTTATAGAATATAATTATAAAGGTTACATTTGGGTGGAATTCTGAGTTCGAGGCCAGCCTGGTCTACAGAGTGAGTTCCAGGACAGCCAGGACTACACAGAGAAACCCTGTCACAAAAACCAAATAAAGGTTACATTTGAACTCTGATGACGATAACATTAAATTTGTGATTATATTTGGTAATACAACCATTTTATCAACATAAGTTCTGCCAACCCATTAACACTGGGGATCTAATTACCACTACCCTCCCCACAATGTATTTAATTTCTTTCTTTGGTGTTTTATACTCTTGACTGTAGAGCTCTTCACATCATTGTTAGGATTATTTCTAGACATTTTAGTTCTTTGACACTATTATTTAGACCTATTTGTATTTTTATTTCTTGTAGTGTATTTTAAAAGAAGCTGGTACAACATTCACAACATATAGATTTATAATCATTATATGATATTCTCTAGGTGGGTTACTTGTTCTTTGTATAAATGTATGGTGACCTTATTTATCTCCTCTAACCAATTTTGAGTGAACATCTTCTGTGCCAGATTATTATACTTTTCCTTGTTTTGATGTCCCACTTGCTTAGAACATTATTTTCTACACTTACACCTCCAAACTGTTCATTTTTTTTTTGCCATTGTAATGAGTTTCTTGTAGACAATAAAAAATTGGCTCTCTTGTGTTAATCCAGTCTAGGTCTTTTGATTGGAACACTAAGATAATGATACTGGTTTTCTGAATGAATATTTGAGTCTTTGCTAATCATTTTTGTTCATTTATTTTTCTCATAATATTTATGATTTTCTAAATTCATGTTATCACTTATATTTTCCTTTCATTTCTGGGTGTTTTATTCCTTTACAATCTTCCACAATTCTGTCTCAGAGACACAAATTGCTTTAGTTTATATTATCCTGGAAAACCTTTATATTTTTCTGCAATTTTAAGTGATAGCTTTGCTTAGTGTAATAATCTATTTGGTGATTTCTTTTTATAGAACTTAAATAAATCATTTCAAATGCTCTTGGCATTCACAATTTCTTCTGAGAAGTCTGATATTACTTTAATGTGCTTGCCTTTGTAGGTGATTTGGTACTTTTCTAATACAACTTCCAGTAGAATTTCTTTGTTCTACAATAATGAAATTTTAATTATGATATGACATGGAGAAATTCTCTTCTGATAACATCTGTTTGAGGTTCTAAGTTCATCTTTTATATATATATATATATATATATATATATATATATATATATCCCCATATTTAACATTTTCCTCCCATTATTTATTTCAGGGAATAGTTTTTCTATACCTTTAGTATTAATTTGTTTTCCTGATCATTTCTGTCTTAGTAAGGGTTTCTGTTTCTGTGAAGTAACACCATGACCAAATCAACTCCTATAAAAGACAACATTTAATTGGGGCTGGCTTACTGAATCCATAGATTCAGTCCATTATCATTATGGCAGAAAATATGGCAGCATTCAGGAAGGCATGATGTTGAAGGAGCTCAGAGTTCTACAACTTGATCAAAAGAGAGCTAGGAGAAGATTGGCTCCCAGGCAGCTAGAAAGAAGGTCTCAAAGTCCACCTCCACAGTAACACACTTCCTCCAACAAGGTCACACCTCCTAATAATAACACTCTCTGGGCCAAGCATATTCAAACCACCATACTAGGGCTGCCTTCAACTCTGACAAACTGGTTATTGTTGCCATCAATCATCCCTTCATCATCTTCAAGTGTGTAGACTACATGTTCCACCATCATTCCACCTGTAGCAATGCCATAGTTGATGACGAGAATGGGAAACTTCCATCAATGGAATAGCCATCTCTATCTTCTAGAAGCAAGACTCTTCCAACATCAAATTTGGTAATTATACTTCCGAGTATGTTGTAGAGAATACTAGTGCCTTCATTACAATGAAGAAGATTGAGGTCCATTGGTAGAGTGAGTCCAAAAGGGACATCATCTCTGCTCCTGCTGATGCTCCATGTTAATGATGAATATGAACAATAAAATAATGAAAGCTCATTCAATATTTTCAGGGATTCCTCCTGCATCACCAAGTACATAGTCACCCTGGCAAAATCCATCCATAACAACGTCATCACTATCAAAGGACTCATGACTACCATTCATGCCATTACCACCACCCAGAAAAGTGTAGATAGCCTCTTTGGGAAATTATGGCCATAGGTGTGTCCAAAACAGCCTTTTTAGATCCACTGGCACTGCTAAGATTGTGGACAAGGCCATCCTAGAGCTAAGGAGAAGGCTTATTGGCATGCCCTTCTACATTCCTGATTTCAATGTGGCCATTGTGGATCTGATCTGGCCCCTGGAGAAAGTTGCCAAATATGATGACATCAAAAAGATGTTGATTATAGTAGAGGATTGCAAATTCGATCATCGATAGGAGTAAAGGACCTCGGCCTTGTGAAGGTTTTGTGCCCCAGTGTAGGGGAATGCCAGGGCCAATAAGTGGGAGAGGGTGGGGTGACAGGCATTGGGAGGGGGGAGGCAAAAGGGATTTGCTCTTGTTTTTGTTTGTTTGTTTGTTTGTTTGTTTGTTTGTTTGTTTTGGAGGGGAACCTGGGAAAGGGAAAATTTACATGTAAATAAAGAAAATACCTAATAAAAAAGAAAAAAGAAAAAGAGAGTCCACTTTACCAAGCCTGAGCATTGATATGGCAATAATTTTCGGAGAATTTAGAGGTCAGGAGAATGACATGACTCAGAGAAGTGAAGCCTAGGATTTAAGAAGAGGGATGAAGACATCGTCAAGGATATTTTAGGGATGAAGATGTTTTCAAGATATTTTATGGACAAAAATATTTTCAAGGAACCTTTGGCTTCTTATGTTTTGGGAATAAAAAGCTGGTGGCTCTTTGGTACCATGTTTTAGCAAAAAAAAAAAAAAAAAAAAAAAAAGATGTTGATTTAGGAAACAGAAGGACCCTCTATTAGTTACTTTCTCATTGCTATGACTGAATACCTGACAGGAACAAAGAAAAACTTTTTGCACTCAAGTTTCAGGGGATATACTGCATAAAGATAAAGAAGGCTTGGTTTTGTAACACTTTGTCTCATTGTGGCTATAGTTTACAATGAGTTGTACAGTTCACATTTTGATAGATCAAGAAACACAAAGATGCACCAGAAATATAGCTGAGTTATTATCTTCAAATTCTAAACCCTATGGTCCAATAGACAAGCTAGTCCTCAAACCCCAGCTAATTTTTCCCTCTAATGGCATAATATAGGTCTCAATAGGATCAGGAACCCAACTTTATGGCCCTGTACTCTGTAGCACACATGGTCTCTCTCTTGGACTGACTCTACATGGTACTTGAGCACTTGAGTTTTATTGGCAGGTGTCATATATTTCTCACATGTCCAACATCTCCTACACCCTGGGGGCTCTACTATAACTCAGGTTCCACCTTCATAGCTTTATTAGTCCCTCAAAACCTCTCTTATGGACTCCCTATTACATATGGTCTGGCTTCATTAGTTTTTGTCTGGAACCTTGGAACAAGCCTTGTGGACAGTTCCACAATTCCTTTTACTATGAGCACCTAAAGAAACCAAGCACTCTGTACAAAACATCAAGTTATGTTGCTAGCTCAAGATGTAGCCTACCCTTCCTGGGATCAAGGTTATAGCTGTTTTCTGGTGCCTGTGTAGGTAAACAAGGAAAATATGTCCTTTGGTTGTCCTGTTTAAACAAGACATACTAATTTGAGTACTTTATTTTCATGCATTCTATTTATAAATGAATTTTCAATTTTATATTCTGGAGCTTTCAGCAGATGAAGTTTAACAATCAGGGAACCTTGTCAATTGTCTGTCTACAGAGTACAAGGTTTATGTTTAATGGCCCTAATCTCTTTAACAATGTCAGACATTGTTGACAGTTTTAAATGTGCTTATGCTCCTTTTTCAACAAACTGTGTGATCTTTTTGTCTTTATGCTCTGTCTTTTTCTAGAATTATCAGTACAAACCTGGCTAAAACAGTGACCTAGTAATCATGCCACAGCCTGGATATGATGCTGTCTTGAAATTTTCTATTCCAAATACAGTCCATTACTTACTAGTTAAGCCTCAATCAAAACTGAAAAACATAGATGAAATGTAGCCAGATCCTTTGCCAGAGTATACCACAAATAGCCTCTAGGTCAATTCCCAGTACAGTGCTTGCTTTCCTTTGAAATGTCAGTAAAACTGTCTTTTACTGGTTTTGTTTTTGTGATCATTCTGGCCTTTCAAAAATCCCACCAGAAGGAACCATTAAGCTCTGCCTGCAGCATTCTGGGGCTTCATTTTTTTCGAGATTTTTTTTAGATTTATTTTTAAATGTGTGTGTGTGTGTGTGTGTGTGTGTGTGTATGTGTGTGTGTGTGTATGTGAATGCGTGCACATGTGTGCAGCATGCCTGCGCACATGTTCTGTCAGTTTTGCTACTTCACATCCTCACCCCCTTTGTTCAGACCAGAGTTAGATCTTCGTTCTTAGTTTTATCTGTCTTAATATTTAGTTCCCCCATTAACACAATAAAACAAACAAACACAAAAACTATATGTGAAGGAAAACATACTAAACCCAGAAAAAGATGCTGAATTGAAAACAAAATTCCCTTTTAGAAACTCAAATTAATACGTAGATCTTATTGTAAATAAATAATTACAATGTAACGCCCAAGCAAAGTTTTCTAGAACTTAAGACAAGTAGTGGAGATTAAGACCTCAAGGTATGACTACATATACATAGAGAATAAATGACCATGAGGTGTCCAGTCCCAGTTGGTACATTACAGGAAGCTACTGTACCTGTGGGGCGGTAAGGGGCGGTGAGCTATGATAGGCAGCCTGGTCCACGGTCAAGCTCAGACTTAGAACTCCGGAGACCTGGCAGGTGACTGTTGCCTGCAAGGGACAGCAGATGTTTGGCTATGCCCCTTGGGCCCCTGGCTCCTGTCTCAGCTATAGCCTACCACAGCCCCTACAGAGAGGTGTGTGGCCATCAGGCATGTAGGAGCTCCCCAAGCTCCTGGTATTCTGTCTGGACTCCACCACCACAGTTACCTGGTAATAGCCAGGTATGCTTCTCCTCATAATTACCTGGTAATAGCCAGGTAGGCCTGGCCCACTATAAAAGGGGATGTTTGCCCCCTCCTCTCTTACTCTTACTCTCTTATTCTTACTCTCTTAGTCTTGCCCCTCTCTCTTGCCCTCTTGCTCCCCCCCCCGTATTCCCTTCCCCCTTCTCTCCACATGGCCATGGCCAACCTCTACTCTCTCTCTCTCTCTCTCTCTCTCTCTTTCTAGAATAAATGCCTTAAAACCATGAACTGCCTCTTGAACTGGGATCTGCGGTGCTGGAGCAATGGAAAGATCTTCCTCTAAAGAGCTGCGTTCCTAATCTCACGCAGGAGGCCTCTCAGGGCTCTCAGGAATAGCCACCAAGCCAAGCAACCAGCCTCGGAACAAGACAAGGACTCTCGTCCCTATGGGACCCAGCCAGAGTGCTCTCCTCCTGCCCTATTCCTCTCAGCCCTTGGCTAGAGCCAGCCTGCTGGCCTATACTTCCTTCTCAGCATTTCTGCAGCATCCAGCTGTGTCCGCAGTGCCCAAGAATTTGAGAACCTGAGGTCCCTGGCCTCCGTGCAGCCCGAGGACCCCAGAACTGTCTCTTCTGCAGCACCCAGCTGGTCTGTGGTGCCTGAGAGTCCAAGCCTGAGTCCTCCGGAAGTTCCGAGAGGACTCCAGACTATACTTCTCTACCCACAGAGCGGGATTCTGTGGCTTCTCATAGCAGGCAGAGTGGCTACATGCAATCAAACTCCCTGTGTCCGCCTTCATGAGCAGCTCTAGCTCTGTGGTGGGCCGGACTCAGGCCACCATTTTAACCCATATGTATGTGAGGCTCAGAGAACACCCCTGAAGAGGGAGCCAAAAGATTGTTAAGACAAGAGGACCAGACACCTATTGCCACGTGGTGTCTTCTAGACATGGCACGGGTGTGCAGCCATGAAATCTCAACATGCGGTTGCCTAAACAAAACCTGTATAGTAGCAACATGAGTGCAACAGATTAAGTTGTTTGCCATGTGGATGGGAGTAATCTCAAGCCAGTACAGATGCAGAGTTATAGCCTTCAGAGAGAGGGAGAATCAGTAGTCTCCTGGAAAGAAAGAAAAAATGGATAATGTATCCAATTGAAAACGGTTAGACCAAAACACACACATACACACGCACACACGCACGCACGCACACACACACACACACAAACACATTATTTAATAATTAAAGAAGAAAGGATAATAAATTTGAGAGGGAGTCGTGGGAGAAGCAGGAAAGGGAGGGAGGGATGGAAAAACACACTTCTCATGTTCAGAAGGCTAGGCTAGTTCCATGACAGCCTTCAAATTGACAATTCAGGACTGGGCAAGTCCAGGTTAAGTCTGGGCCTCAGAAGCTGCCCCAGTCCTGGCCTGAGACAAGGACAAAATGGGTCAGCATTAATTTCCATACTTGCCAGCAATAGTTTCTACCCCAGTATCGTTCTAGAATGTCTGTAGAGATGGACCCAGCAGATTAAAATAAAGATCACCTACCCTGGAATCCCCCAATTGCATTAAATCAGGCCTGCAAGCTCACTTGGTTGTCTCTCTTTCTTGGTAATGGGAGAGCCCAGTATGCTGGGCTTCTGCATAAAATAAACCCCCCTGAGTTTACATGCTATTTAATTTGGGAGTGTCATTCTTTGGCGAATCATGGAGCCTTAGAATGTATAAAACTCTCAAAACAATAAAATTTAAATTAACCAAAAAAGAAATCAGAAAAAAATATTCAAATAATATGTAGAAACAAGAAATACCAATTTTTTTTAAAAAAGGGAAGAAACTGAAATGCCTCCATAAAGGCTTGTAAATCTTCAATAGCTGAATGTAAATATGTTGAAATGTTGTAAAGGCTAGACAAAAATTTCAAATTTTAAATTTTAAAAATTATCAATGGCCAGCCAAAGAGGGTACATGTGAGACATAAACAAAGTGAATGAAGTAAAAGGTCATTCCAGGAGCAGGGTGAGAATTCATCAAAAAGATAGATCCTGAAAATAAATAGAAATTACAAACTGAAAAGCCAAATAAAATTCGATAGAAATTATAACCATTAGACTAGATCAAGGACAATAAATGGTATCAGATATTGGGAGGAAAGGCTAAGTACTTACTGCATGTCTTTGCCAGAGAAGAAAAACATGGGATGGGGGAGCACAGCATTCAAAAGCCCTGGGGCACGGTTAGGAGACCAGATCTAGTTATAAAAGAGAGAGCTGGTTTGCAAACTCTAGATGAAAGAACCCTTTCAGTTCATTTGTACCAATGAGATGGCTAGGCTACAAATTAGCAGTTCAGGACTGGACAAGTCCAGGCAAGTGGACCACCTGGCCTGAGACAAAAACAAAGAGTCAGCAGCAGTTTCCAGACTTCCTCAGCTACTTCCTCAGCAACAGTTTACAGCTCCCATACCCTGGTAATGGAATGTCTCTAGAGATGGAGCAATATAAATGACCCCTACTCCGGAATCCCCTAATGTGCTTTAAATCAGACCTGTGAGCTCACTTGGTTGTCTCTCTATCTTGTTAATGGGAGACCCCAGCATGCTGAACTTCTACAGAATAAAACATTCTGCATTTACATACTATTTGAGTCCCAGGGAGTATAGGGATCCATTCTTACAAGAATCGTGGACCTTCAACAAGAATATTTCCTAAATCTGGAGAAAGAAATGAAAATCTAAGCAAAAAAGATATTTATAACCAAAATAGATATGGCCAGGATACTCCAGGCCACATTTCAAACTGCAAGAGTACAGAACAAGAAGTAGTGGAAGCTGCATTCAGCCGCAATGCTAAAGTAACTGTTAAGTTATTTCTCCACAGGTGAAATAAGTCAATTCAAGCCAGATTAAAGTATATAAAGACATGTTTATTGGGAAGCTGCTCTCTGGCAGGTTTACTGGTCCCAAGAAGACCAAGGAAGTTGCCATGGGGAAGGAGACCGAGGAAAAGAGGAAGAGAAAGGGAGAAAGAGTGTGCATACACATGGAGAGAAAAAATGAAGAGAGAGGAAAAGAGAAGAGGAGAGAGATCCAAATGTCTGGATTACATAGGAAAGAGCCTCTTAAGGAGAAGCCCAGCCTCTGGGCTGGGAAGTTCATGATAGAAGGTGAGGTACGCCAGGTAGGGACTGAGGGATGCTGGGGGGACCTGGAGGCCAGATCCACTTTGGTATGTTAAATATGAACCTCAGCAATTTGTCTGGGGTCTGAATCCCAACAGTAACCAGAAGTATGCCTGTCCTTCAATGAAGCTCTAGGGCCAGGAGAGCATGTATTTCAAGCCCAATCCAGATTATTATTCTAGCAAAAGTACTCTCAAACTAAGTGGAGGAATAAAGACCTTTAGCCAGGGTTGCAATGAGAAACTGTGAGAAGAAGAGGAGGAAGAGGAGGAGGGGGAAGAAAGGAGAAGGAGGAAGATGAGGAGGAAGAGAGGAGAAAGATGAGGAGGAAAATGAGGAGGAAGGGGAGGAGGAGGAGGAGGAGGAGGAGGAGGAGGAG
>JADRCD010218499.1:0-10759 GCA_019843815.1 Montemys delectorum | reverse complement strand
AGGAGGAGGAGGAGGAGGAGGAAGAGGAGGAGGAGGAGGAGGAGGAGGAGGAGGAGGAGGAGGAGGAGGAGGAGGAGGAGGAGAAGAAGAGACACAGCATGATAGAGTGGTATTCAGAGTGATGCCTGAATAAACCTCCACTGAGATCTAAGGGTCTAGGGAGGAAGAAGAGCTCCACAGGTTCCAGAGAGAATGGGACCAGAAAGTGCTCAGAAGAGTTGGGATTTGAGAAAGCAGTACAAATCTCCCACGATGTTCTAACCTCAGGGCAAGTTAGAAAGTGAAGGTGATATTCCTTTATTCTATATTTAGCCCGAATATAATTCCAGCAGAAAAACAATATTTTAAAGGAATAAAGGTCAGAAAATTACACCATCACTAAATGTTTTCCATTATCCTTATATGTGTTCAACCAAAGAACAAGCTGTGTGCGATTGGCTTTACACTTCAAAAGGACACTTTTCTTTTTAAAGGGGACTATTTTTCCAGTCAGTGGTCTTCCTCCCACCATCATAGGAAGTTTCTTTACTATAGTCACGTGTTGGAAGAGAGAGTAGATATGTTCACTCTTATCTCTATTATCTACTGTAAAGGTAATCCTCTGGCACATGCTCTCTCTCTCTCTCTCTCTCTCTCTCTCTCTCTCTCTCTCTCTTTCTCAGAAATTAATACTAGTTAATTTAAAACAGTAATTACTTCTTTGTGTGTTTTGTTTTATGTGAAATAGGATCTCTCCAGAGTAGTGAGTCTGCTAGGTCCTGGAATTGTGGACTTGCAAGACCATACTCCCACAGTGATTTTCTGTTGAAAGACTCTATCCACCTCCCTGTCACTATGGTCTGTGTATGATTTGTTCTCTCTACAATCTATGCTGAAATCTAATAACCAGTGCCAAACTTTTGAGAAGTGGTATGGACTTTAAGGGGATGGAGGGCTAGAAAAGGGATTGTAGGTCTCCCTTCTCCCAGGGATCTGTGGGTAAGAGCCCAAGAAGATGTAGGGAGCAGAGTCAATGAACAGGGTTTCTGAGGACCAGTGAGTATGATCAGTAATAATGGCATACTGGGACCAGCTTCAGGGAGACAGATCAACTTTACTTGTCCTGATTCAAGAGTTACATAGTTTTGGGTTAAGGAGGTAGGAATATCCAGCATGGACAAAGGTCACTGGCTGAAAGCTAAGGTATTAAGATGACTCATTAACATGAGGAGGCATTCCAGGAATCTCATATGCTAGCTGAACAAGTTCTTATGGGAGAATAGAAGTTGAACCTGTAACCTTAACCAAGGCTATGTGACATTGTGCAGATATAAGGTGTGGCTTCTGGGATTCCCCAGGTTGAAGAGTCCACATCCATCTGAGCTCAGAGCTTTTCAATAGTATCAGACTTTGACCTTACCAGCAGGGCAACAGGGGTGAGTGCAGTTCTTCTAAGATCAGACTAGTTACAGGGAAAGTGCTGTCAAAAAGCATGGCTGCACCCAGAGCTTTGCCCATTTGGGTGGTCCAAGCTGCCCCTTCGTGTGGTTGAGGCTGCCCCTTTTCATGGGCCAGGCTACCCTTCTGCTTTTTTACTCCCTTAAGGAACAGCACCAGAGACCAGGCAGATAGCCTTGTTAACCCCAAGTTGCAGGAACCCAATGATCACCATCAAAGAGCCAATTCCAATGTAAAACACATAAGGGTCTTTCTTATGAGCTCATGAGTAAGGTCTCTCAGACTCTCACCATCATAGTGGGTCAGAATGAGAGACCTGAGTCTAGGGATCCAGAATTTTTATTGTGGTTACAGCAAACTTGTGGAATTTCCATACGGGTCAGAAAGTTTATATTTTTTAAAATTACACTTCTGGAGTAATCTACAGGAGCCAAACATAGGGACAAAACCACCTGGCAAACAGGGTGGCTACGTTATCGATTCTCTGTAAGGTGTCTTGTTATCTGCATGTACCTTGACCCTGCTGTTGTAGCCTAACTTGCTGTTGTTAAAGGGGGCAGGGGTATGGGGTGCCATAGGATGCCTGCTCAGGAAGATTCTGTGATTTTCTTCCTGGAATTGGAGTTTAGCCTCTGGTCTCATACAAAATGGAGTTTCTTCAAAAACTGGAGTTGCTTGGGCTTTACACCCTAGGTTTCTTAATCTTCAGTACTGTTAGATAACTTAACTACTTTTATTTACAGAGTCCCTGGTCTCAGGTATTGCTGTGGCCATAGAATATAAAGTAAAATACATTCTAAAACTAACCTACACCTTGAAAAACAAACATTTACAATCAACCATGAGTACCTTTTTCTGATCTTTGCAGGATCTTTCCATAACTATCAATGCCAATAGGAGTTAGTGCTGTGTCATCTCAGGACCACTTGACAACACATGCTCTGTACCATAACTTTCCTTGTTTTAAATACATGTGTACAACTCTCTTGAGGGATAAGGCAGTTCTGCCAAGGAAACATGCGTGTATGATAATGTAGCCAATGGATGCTGCTCAAAGAGCTAAAACTGATCTTCTGCTTGTAATCACTCTTGTATGAAGTTTGGGAAAATGACTAAATGCTATACTGTATCTTACCATCACCAATAGTGTCTCACCACACACCTTCTCCCCACTCACAAGGCGCCACAAACAACAACCACAACAACAACAACACAACCTATTTATTTCAACATGCTGCTTTCTCCTCAGGTGCAGCACCCTTGTTTCTTCTTTTAATTTCCAAAATTCCAATTAACTCAGGACTTGACCAATGTAAACATACTGGAAGTTTGAGTGTTATAGCTTAAGAGAAGGCAAAGGCAAACAACAAGAGGAATAGTGCCCTACAAAGCAAAAAGAAAGAGCTGGGTTCATAAAGAATGAAAATAAAAAGCCCCACATCTTTGCTGAGAAATTCAGACTTTATTCTTACAGACTACATGATCCACTAACAGGTTTGAAGGAAAACAGTCTGATTTAAAGATGTATTTATTTTTATTTTATGTGGATGAGTGTCTTGTCTATATGTGTACCCCTTGCATGCCTGTTACCTAAGAGACCAGAGGACGGAGTCTGATCCCTTGGAATTGGAGTTACAGATGGTCATGAGCTGTCATAAGGGGTTTTAGGAGCCAAACTAGATCCTCTGTGACAGCAATGTGTATGCTTAACCACTGAACCAACCTTCCAGTCCGAGAAGCTTGATTTAAATAGCATGTAAGAGGCTGGACTGATGGTTTAGCAGTTAAGAACTCTTAGGAAGGACTGGAGTTCAGTTTCCAACACCCATACCTGAAAGTTCACAACCACCTTAACACATGATCAGCTCAAGGGTGAATGGAGGCCCTCTTCTGGGCTCTGTAGGCATACACACATCTGAACAAATTCACAAATGTACACACATTCACACATATGCACACACACACACACACACACACACACACACACGCACCAAATACACACACACAGGTTTTTGAAAACAATCCGGTAAAAAATTAAATAGCATTTGTGGAAGCCAATCCAGTTAAATGGTAAGAGAAAAAGGAATGTCACTGGAGTTACATGATCTGCCTAGATGGTTGTGACCCACACCTTTAATCCAGTCTCTGAGTTTGAGGCCAGCCTGGTCTACAGAAAGAGTTCCAAGACAGCCAGGACTACAAAGAGAAACCCTGTCTCAAATAAACAAACAAGCAAAGAATTATTTTATCTGAGTCAACAGTTTTAATATTTATTATAATATGAATAATCAGGAAATAACATTGATTAAATAATATCATTTTTAATTAAATAAATATATACTTGTAAGTCATTTCCCTGCTGAATTAGCAGAGCTGAGCTTGTTTTTAATGTAGTTTGTATCACTGGGATGTATCACCGGGATATTCTGCTTTCTCATTATGAACTCTCAGAACAAGAGGGAGCTTAGGACATTTACTGGATCTTGACCCTAAAGGTGAGGCTGCAGAGGTCTGCTGTTGGTCACAGAGTTCACAGGAGGCAACCTCCACAGTAGCCATACTACATGAGTTGCTAGGTAAACATAGGCAGGGGACTCCCACCCCAGTAATTCACAGCTATGATGGTATTTACAATTTTCCTTTCACTAAGTGGGGCACATCAAATGCCTGGCAGAACAGAGACAAAGCATCATACTCAAATGAAAAGTAGTTATCCAACAGCAGCTGAGAGCCCTTGGGAGGGTTGCTAGGGAATACCAATAGCCAAGAGCTCATTTTTTTTTAATAATTTCTTATGAGATGTAGAAAGAAAACTTCACCCATATGGTAGCATTCGGAAGTGAAGAATTTGCCATCCCATAATTTGTTCTGCCAACACTTAAAGCTTGACATTTGACCAACACCATGGATGACATTGGAATACATACACAACATCTCCTCCTAAAATTTCCTTTATAATTCCTTTCTTAATAAAGGCACATTTGTTTTGTTTGACTTTGGTTTCAATCTCAAGAAATTTGGTGGTTCTAATTTTTATCATGAAACTCTGGCTTCGTGTTTTCTCTGGGCTTGTAAACACCAACAACAACTAACCCCCATTTTAATGCTAACTATGAGTGAGTGATCACTATAGTTGAAGGTTGACGCAGTTAGCTCAACCCACTCCTTTTCAATAACTCAACTAGAAACTATTCCTGGCTGTTATTGAGAAACAGGAAGTGAATGGAGTAAAGGCAGCAGATGAGGTATTTCAGTGTTCTCAAAGTGTCAAAACAATTTCATGTTTGTAACAAGTAGAGCAACTTGGCGTCTATTAGCTTCAGGGTGTGCCTTCTGCTCTAGGGGCCCCTTTTGGTTTCTTTCTTTGTGCCCCTCTCTATTAAGAACCAAATCCTTTGTGAGTGCTGTGCCTCTTGTATGGAAATTTCCACTCATATACGCAGCTGTGACTATTTCTAATTCCTAAACATTGCTCACAGCTCAACTTAAGCATAGTCTCTTCGAAGTTGCCTCCTTGTGGGATACCGCGTCCTTTCCTCCTCAGGTCACAGGCCCTGCTGTGCATCGTTTCAGCATCCCATGGTTCCACTATACTGTAATAAACAAAATAAATCATTTCATAAATAACTGTGTATTTTCCTTCTCTTCGTGAAAGTGAGAACACCGCGGGGAGTGAGTCTTGGACTTTCCTCTCAGCTGCATCTTTGGGAAGAAAAATCGGCACTTTTCCAACCTTCCTGAGAATGTCCCCAAAGCCCAATTTAGAAAACCACCCTTCCCATCAAGTAGGAGGTTTCAGACCCTGAGAGCAGGCGGCTGTGCCCCAGCTGTCCTAGTTTCTCTAATTCCATCCTTCATAGCCCCGCCCTTCCTGAGAGTGCCCCGCTCTCCCTGAGTCTGTCCTGAGGTACATTTCAAGTCCTTCCTAGCCTCTCCTACATTTTGTTTTCATTCATATTGTGTTTTTACCCTTTACAAAACATTCCCAGAAGCTCGAGCCAAGCTTCTGGAGGACGTGTCAGTGTAGACAGGCCTGTCCTACTTCTTGAACCCGGAGGACACACCAAGCCTCTGCCTTGCCCGCCTCTCCCTTTTATCCTCCTATACCTTACGACTGTGGGCAACCTTAGAGTGATACTGTTAAAGGTGTATGAAACATTTAATGTCTGCAAATGCTCACCACATCTGCTTCACAGGCCTTTGAGTCTTTTGATTCATGAACTATGAAGGGAGCCAACTTAAAGCTCAACTAATGAGAATGTGGGATATTTGTACTTGAAAGATGTTGAATAAAGAGATTAAAGGTATACCCTGTAAATTTAAGAACACATATGTCCTAAAATGTATTTGAAGAATACTAGTTGTGATTTGAATATGCTTGGCCCAGGATTGGCACTATTAAGAGGTGTGGCCTTTTTGGAGTAAGCATGTCACCATCGGGTTGGGCAATGAGACCTTTCTCCTAACCACGTGGGAGCCAGTCTCTCCTAGCATCTTTCAGATGAAGATATAGAACTCTCAGCTCCTCTAGAGCCATGTCAGCATGGACACTGCCATGCTCTCACCTTGATGATAATGGACTGAACCTCTGAACCATCATAAGCCAGCCCCAATTAAATGTCCTTAGAAGAGTTGCCTTGGTCATGGTGTCTGTTCATAGCAGTAGAACCCTAATAAGACACTAGTGAACCCTATGACAAGTTTTCTTCAATGACCAGGTGCTCAAGCTTTAAAGCTCTTCAGGGCACTCCAATACAACACTAACTTTTAAGTTTTTTTTTATTAGAAACTCATCATATTTTCTATCATATCTACTTCATTCTCTTCCTTTTTTACAGCTTTCTTGCCTGTGAGTATCACATTTTGGATCCCAGAAAGAGCTTTTCAGCACAGTTTTAATTTAAATCTCTTCCCTTGAGTCTTGACAGCTGTAAGGAATAGCAAACCAACATTTCATGCTACTGTCTCCCTTTCCCCATTTTTTGACGTACTAGAATATGTGATGGTTTAGATAAGAATGGCCCCCAAAAGTCATCTATTTGAATGCTTAGTCAACAGGGAGTAGAACTGCTTGAATCATTACAAGGATTAGGAGGTGTGGCCCTGTTGGAGGAAGTTCATCACTGGAGGTGGGATTTGAGGTTTCCATAGCCTCTTTCCTCTTGTTGCTTGCAATCAGGATGCAGAACTCTCAGCTACTGCTCTAGCACCATATTTGCTTGTGTACCTCCACGCTTTTCATCATGATGATAATGGGACTAAACCTCTGAAACTGTAAGCAAGCCCTCAATTAAATGATTTTTTTGTAAGAAAAATAAAAGACACTAGTGGAGATTTACTTCTAAATATACGTTTCAGTATAATATTTAATATGGAGACATGTATTATGTATTAATTGAAAATCAGCTGATCATTGTGGCAACTCTCATGGTTAGATATCTATCCAATGAGTCTGAATGCCACAGCTGTGGCCTGTCCCACACAAGGCTAATGAAGTTGTAAATTCTCCGGGTATGGTGTTTGTGACTGATTCAGCACAAGGAGGTTGGAGGTGGTGTACTGTCTGGCAGGTAGAGATGCATGAGTTATGTCCACATTTCGAGGTTTCGATAGAAGGTGTGCTGTGCTTTCTCTGCTACATATTTTGCATATAGGAAAAAATTAATGAGATATAGAGGAGTTTATACCTTAGTCTTGTAAAAGCACCAAACAGACACGCATGTATGAGATGGAATCAATGCAACATGACTCCACCGATGAATGTGGGACTTTTAAAATTGTCACCTTCAGCATTTTAGGGCATTTTAGGACAAAAGATAAAGTCCAATGAAGGGTTAATGTGGTATAAATTATAAAGAAGAAGCATTTCCAACTGGGATACATCAGCCATTAACTCAAGAACATCCGTGCTATAGCATATTACACTGGCCTGTGAAAAGTTGCAGCTACAGGCATCCCTGTTAGGGTAGAACTTTTACAATCCAGAATCCTTATGAAAAGAGCCAATACCATAGGAATGGTAAGACATTTAGCAATAGCTGGTTTTGTTGTTGTTGTTGTTTACATGATGTTGGATTGTAAAGCATCCTTACCGTTACCTTTGGTGCATGGTAATACTTTGTGAGTCTTCCAGAAAATCCTATCAATAAGGTTATGCCATAACTTTGTAAATGTTACATATTTTGTTTGTCCTGCACATGAGGAAGGGCATGATCTCTTTTCTCATCATCATGCCAGTCAGTGGTGTAGTCACTTTTCACAAACTCACTTGTAGAGCATGCATGCACCCTGCAAGCGTGCATGCACGCGCGCACACACACACACACACACACACACACACACCAAACCAAGAATAACTATATCACAAGGCTGGAGAGATGTTCAGTGGTGAACCCCTTGCCAAGCAAGAATGAGGTCTGAGGTTCAATCCCCATGATTCATAGAAAGCCAGAAAGAGCAGCACACATCTATAACCCCAGTGCTCTACCAGCAAATGGTAGGAAGGTGACAAGAGAATCCTTGTAAGCTCCTGAGCCAGCTAGCCTGGTATTTGCAGTGACCAACAAGAGACCCTGTCTTAAATTTGGAATTAAGTTTAGCTCTTCTGTAAAATCTTTCAGCCCTCTTAACCACTGAGCCATTAGCTATCTCCAAATTACATTTTTTTTTTACTAATATGAGTACACTGTAGAAAGACTGTAGCTGTCTTTCAAGACACACCAGAAGAGAACATTGGATCCCATTACAGATGGTTGTGAGCCACCATGTGGTTCCTGGGATTTGAACTTAGGACCTGTAGAAGAGCAGTCAGTGCTCTTAACTGCGGATCTGTCTCCCTAGCTCCTATATTTCTTAAAATTAAAAATATATTTTGGTTTTAGTCAGTGTTCTTAACCACTGAGCCATCTCTCCTGCCACCCAAAAATTAAATATTTTTAAAAGTAAAGACTATTTTATTTTGAAATGTGACTATCGATTTTTTATAATCTTTAAAACATACATTTTATTTACAAACAGAAAAGTAAATATATAGAAGTAGTTCAAATAAGAGACATTCAAATTATTAAGCAGAACTTGAAACTTGTCTTTAAACTCCCATTTATGGTCTTTATGCAAATACCACGACAGATCAAAATCATTGCTTAATGGAGAATGAAAACCCCTTCCCATGGACTTGACTTAAGACCAAAAACCTGTCACTTAATAATAGAGCTAAATGGAATCTGACAGAATCCTGTTCTGTAATCCACCAGATCGCAAAACATGAACGCACGGATGCAAGATGATCTATGTCAAAAGTCAGATCGCTGAACAAAACCTGCCTGTAGAGCTTGTAAAAATAAATATATAAACAAGCACTGGGTGCACCCTTAGGAAGAAATACACCTGTCTAACCATCTAGATGCCTAGATACTTATTTACATATACAATTTGAAACTTTATCATTTCTGCATATATGTATGAGGGTTCTTTTAGACTATCCAAAGTTACTGTTAGTTTTAAAATAAAATAATAAATGGGCTTGAGTAATATCTAACCATAGCTGTGATAATTTCCCACTGATTAATTTCTCCTAGTTATAAGCTTTATGTTTATATAACCTTCCCCTTAGCGAACAAGCTTCTTGTCATGTTTACAATTTTACCAACTTCAGAGTATAAAAGTTTATCAACAATACCTTAATTAAAGAATTATGTCAAAATTGTGGAAGTCCCAACCTTGATTCCACCATAGAAACAATAACATAACAATTTTTAGCCTGAAATAGTCTCCCTTCACCCATTTCCTCCACCCCACCAGACTTCCACACTCCCTGGGGCCTCAAGTCTCTCTAGGGTTAGGTGCATCTTCTCTCACTGGGGGCAGACCAGGCAGTCCTCTTTTGTATATGTGTCAGGGACCTCGGACCAGCTCGTGTATGCTGCTTGGTTGGTGGCTCAGTGTCTGAGAGATCTCTTGGGTCCACATTAGTTGAGACTGCTGGTCTTTCTATGCATTGCCCTCCTCCTTAAACTAAGAAGAGATTCTTACCTAGAACTTATCCCCTAGAGCTAAAGTGGGCACACCACTTGGCTTTTGGTGTGCTCCTTAAGGGGCTAACCCTAAGAGTATGTACATTTAATGCTCACTAATTTATTTTTAAATTTGATGCTGAAATCTTCATCCTCAAAATAGTAGCATTAGGTCGCAAAGTCTTTGAGAAGGGGTAAGGTTATGGTGGCAGAGCCCTTGTGAATAGGATTAATGTCATTATGAGAGATACCTCTCTCTGCTTCTAGCAATGTGCATAGGACATATAGAGTTAGGTTTATATGAGGAAATGGATTCTCACCGAATATATCAACACCTTTGGGACTTCTCAGGCTCCTATATCATGAGAAATATTTTTTTGGTTGCCTGTATGTTATTCTGTCTACTGCATTTTATTAGGATAATAGAAACAGTCCAAGATCACAAATATAACATTTTTCATTGTTTCTGAGCAACAAATAAATAATGACAGTGAGGTGGGTATTCAAAGGCATAATCATAAAATTGATAAATAAATCTTAAAAAGCTAAAAACCATAGAGATTCTATCAAATGTGAATATCTCCAAAAATTTGAACAATTGATTTTAGAAGGAGACATTGATTACATACTCTTATATTTATAAGTGAGACTCCATGATAAGACATCCAGTGGGGCTAGAGAGCTGCTTCTTACTGTTCATGCACAAGAGCTGGGTTTAGTTCCTACCATCCAGGTCAGGAGGGTTGTAGCCACCTGTAACTCCATCTCTGGGGAGTCTGAGGCCTTTGGACATACACTTCATCTTAGGCCCCATAAACATACACAAAATTAAAAATAATATAAACAACTCTTTAAAAGAAACTCTGCCATAATAAAGTCTGTCTTTATAAAAATAAAATGCAAGGGCTCAAGGCAGAGGAGGCTAAACATTGAAAGTGATCTTTGTGACTCTGGGTTATTCATCAACCTCATACTAATTTGGGTTGCAACAGCCATATATGGGCAGAAAATAAGATTGTGAAAAATACTGAGAAAAGGGAAGCTGGCTTCCCATAGAAGACAACCCCACTCAAAGGAGGGACTGGCAACAAAGTCTACTCAGTGCTTCAGAATGGCAGAAATTAACATTGTGTGCTCTAGCCAGTGCCACTCACAGTAGCTGATTGCTCCCACTCACATTCAGATCCTAACCAAGGACAACGGGAGGAGAACATGCTGCAGAAAATTCAGGTGCACAGTAATTACAGTAATTGCAAATGAACCGACTAAATTGAAAGAAATGTTAGCTAGAACGTTGACAGTCAGACCTG
>JADRCD010218496.1:0-13914 GCA_019843815.1 Montemys delectorum | reverse complement strand
TGTTGTCCCCTTAGCCTATGGGATACTGTTGTCCCCTTAGCCTATGGGATACTGTTGTCCCCTTAGCCTATGGGATAATGTGGCCCCCTTAGCCTATGAGATGCCTCCCTGCCCCCACTTACTTCTCTCTGGAAACTCCCTCAGAGGTATGCATTATTGAAGCATCTGTGTGCATCTAAATCCAACCAAGTTTATGAAATGAGCTATCAATATTGTCCCCTAAGAATCTGGTATGATTTTCATATACATATTCCAAGCCTGCAGAGTTTAGATCTCTTCCAACACTGTGCTATTGCCCATACAGGCTCTTCTCTCCATTTTCCCACACTACCTAGACACCTAGAGATTCCAGCTGCTTCTCATGCTGAGTCAGGGGACATGGATAAGAGGAATCCTTACGATGAAGAGATTCTCAGGGAGGCCGCTTGCTGTGTGTCCTTCTGGGACTTGGTGTTTCTGTTACCTTCCTTCTCTCTGCCATCACAGCCCTAGGCTTCACCTTTTATGACTCCAACACCACTTCTTAGCAGTTCTGCTGTGGACCGTTGGGACCAAGCCTTTAATTCGTCATCCTTTGGAGGATATATCCAAACCATGGCTTCCTAGCAATACAGCTTGGAAGAGCCCTAGGGTGAACTCCGCAGACAGATTTTATTAATGGAATATGTAATGTGCTCACAGTTCATGACCTGGTGGACCACACAGATGTTTCGGTGTCACATTTCTGGAATGGGGACCTCTCTTATGCCAGCCTCACCTGATACTGGCCAGTACCTAGGAGGCTGTTATTGAAAGCCTCATATAATGTTCTGCAGGTAGAACACTAGGTCACTAAGGAGACAGGCTGTGTTCCAAATTATTTGTATCTAGAAAGTAGAAACATCACACGATTATATTATTTGCTCTTCTGGCTTGAGTCATGGAAACACTGACAGTAAATCCAATCATCCAAGTTAACAGTGGAGACAGTCCTGCAGAAAAAGAGGATCTTTTCCTAAGTTAAAACTTTTAGTATATTTCATCAGAGTGGCTGTTCTAACAGCCACCCGATTGATGGCTTTCTTTCTGTGCTTAAGAGTTCATGATTTTTTGGCAGAACTTTCTCATATAACCAAGTAGTCACAAGTTGTTTTCACTTAGGAAACTTTATTAAAGTAAGCCAATTGGCATGTGGTACTTGATCTGGCATACAGGACTGGACTGCTTTTTCTTCTTCTGAAGTCTCCTTGTTAGCACAGATCCAAGGCAATGAACACTCCTGCAGCGGAAGGGGGTTAACTCTCCCCCATCCCCCACCGAGGGAATTATGCTCAAAGTGGTGTATGAGAGCTGCTTTGAGTATACTTCCCAGGTGCTTATACACCTTCAGTAGGTGCTTGGAGTTAGCCAGTGCCCTCCCAGCACACATCCCTAGTTAGGGGTTTCAGAGATACCAAATTTAGAAGCATGGTGTTCTCTGGTTGTTCTTGTTTTGGAGAGAGCACAGCCCCAAGTAGAGAACCCTAGGAGACCTCACTGGGCTTGGGCTGGACTTGGATCTCTGGAGGGGGACTGTGTTAAGAGAAGGAAGGATTGGTAACTAACTACTCAAGAGGTCACTACAACCCTACCTTATGCCAAAGTGAGCCATGGGATGAACTTCAGTCTTGCCCTTACTCCATTTTTATGTGTGTCTTCTTCAGTTCCTTTCCCTAAAATCCAGGAGATAGAATTAGGAGGCTGAAGACCAGGGTGAAGTTAGAGGAAGGAGATCCAAATGAGAACTTTTCCAAGGTACTTGCCAGGAAGCACTTTGGCTTGTGAGAGTGAAGAGGGAAAGGAAGCAGAGACAGAGGAACCTAGAGGCAGTTTGAGGATCTCTCCTCTATTCTTGGCTAAATCAAATTGTCACCCAGGATATTGATTTCCTCCCCAGAACAGAGGAGTTGGGGGAAATGCCCCTTTTATTACAGAACTATGTAATTTTGCATAGGGGAAAGGCTCAGAAAAATGTCCAAACCAACTATGTCACGGATGGCACAAAACTAACTGGAATCCCAAGGGGCAAAGGGATCCACATTGCAGTGCCCAGATGGGTTGTGTTAGCAGTGGGAACAGGTAGTGTGGACTGCTTAACAATGACCTGGTGTCTTGCTGAGCCAAGGGAACTTACTTCCTCAGGAATTTGACATGGTCACAAGTCTAATGGGCAAGGATACCATTAAGAACTGGTCTCTAGAGCTGAGATGACAAGACAATAACTTTTCCTGTAATCAGGGTGGGATTATAAAAGTGCTCAAGTGAGGATCTTCCCAAAGTGCTTTCTGACAAGCATTTTGGTGTCTGAAAGAGTGAAGGGAAGAAGAGAATAGAGACAGAGAAAGCCAGAGATGGGTTTGAGAACATCCTCACAAGCACAGGTTGATTCTGTTCCACAGTCAGTGGGCCGTTCAGATCTGTACATCCCTGGGAAAGATAGATGTCAGAAGTTTCCACAAACAAACCTTGGAGTCTGAAGACTCAGAAATCCTAAGTGAAGTGTTGAGTTCTTTGTCAGACCCTTGAATAAAAGCTCTTTTCAGGTCTTAGAGGTGAAGGGGAGGATGAGGGCTAGGGATGACACGGGCATCTCCCTGAACCAATGAGTCATGAGTCAGGAGCCCACTTACCCTTCCTCACAGGCATTCCTCACATTATAGCCCAGAAGGGTGCTTGGCAGCTTCGGTTTAATCTTTCCATTGGCAGGAAGCTTACAGATAGACCTTCAAATGGTGAACCTCAAATATATCCCAATAGGATTTAGTCAGACATAAAGAAAACTGAGCTTGTGGAATTTGCTGGAAAATTGGTGTAACAGGAGATAAACATTGTATATGAAATAAATCATATTCTCTCTCTCTCTCTCTCTCTCTCTCTCTCTCTCTTTCTCTCTTTCTCTCGTGCTCTAGGTTGTGTGTTTGTGAATATGTGATGTGAAGGCAGAAGGTAGACTAAGAGTGAGCCCTGAGTACTAGAAATTGCTTCCTCAGTCACAGACTGTTCACTAGTTCCGAAGAGTTACATTACTGTATATAATATATTATTGTATATTATATATTATCATTCAAATATTCTAAGAGAACAGTGATTCAGTTTCTTCCTTCACTCTTGCTCTGGCACATTTCTTTTTCCCCCCGTCTAGGCTCCATAGCCTTAGGTCATTCATGGTTGACCACCAAACACAGCTTCAGATTCCATCCTGCTTGGCTAGATGGTTTCTGGTTGTCAGTAAGAGCTTGCCTCTCTTTGCTCAGATGACAGCAGCATAGGGTGCTCCTGTACATGCTGCTGAATTTTCTGATCTTTTGGAATTATCTTTCATACAGTTTAGCTGCCGTGTGCCTAGTTATAGCTGATGGCTACCTAATGAATAGGGCTTTGCCTGGGTGAGAAGATTCTGGTCTGGGCAGGCAACTTATTCCCAAGAAATATATAAAAACCAGGTTGGGAAATCCCTGTTTGTCTTCTTTGGGGACCAGCTTTCAACTTATCTTGCAGGATGGTCCATTTTTCTCCTTTTGTCCTAAGTCATATCCCTTTGGGCCCCAGGGTCACAGCACATAATTAACTTGTATCCCAAAGAAAAGTAGATAAATGTACACTTTTGTCTATCCACAACTCATCTGTCTATTTGTCCAGCCACCTACCCGTCTCTCCATCCACATATGTAATCTTCTTAGGAAAGTTCAGAGAGGCAAGGGAAACCAGCAAGCTTAGCTCAACACATTCCTTGATAACTATTGTTTTTATCTTTTACTTAATTAAAGTAAATTTATTTACTTTATACAGTACTAAAAGGGCAAGAGATTTTTGCATCTATCACAAAGAGGATGTGGATTTTTGAAAATGCCAAAAGGTCCCAGATTAGGGCTTACATGGAAGATTAGAACTGCCCTCACATTTCCTGATCTCTGCTGCTTCTGAGATGGATGGAACTATTTTCCTCTTGCTGTTCATGACTTACAGTTCACTGCTTCTGAAGAATAAGCTTTTTCTCTGCCTTCGCTATAGATGAGTTTCTGAGACCTACATCTCCTGGTCTATAGCTCACTGAGGGCTGGGGTTCAGTGAGAAGAATGAGCTTAGCCTCAGGAACCAGCACTCTCTTCTGGCTGCTCTTAGCCACTTGCTGTTTGAATGACAACAGTCCCCATAGGCTCATAGGGAGTGGCACTATTTAGGAGTTGTGGCCTTGCTAGAGTAGATGTGGCCTTGTTGGAGGAAGTGGTCATTGAGGGTAGGCTTTGAGGTCTCAGATGGTCAAGCCACTCCCAGTGTGGCATTCTTCTTCCTGCTGCCTGCTGAACCAGATGTAGAACTCTCAGCTCTTTTTCCAGCACTGTATCTGCCTGCATGCCATCATGTTTCTCACCATTATGACAATGGACTAAACTTCTGAACTGTAAGCTAGCCCCACCTAATTAAATGTTTTCCTTTAGAAGAGTTGCCATGGTCATGGTATCTTTTCACAGCTATGAAACCCTAAGAAACCACTTGAGATGGGGGCTCAAGTCCTGCTCCTGAGCCTACAAATGCCTAAGGCCTTTGGACCACCCTCAACCCTTCAGGAAAAACAAGTCTAGGCAAACAGAGGCAGATATCTCACCCCACTGTGTGCCATGGTGCTGATGTCCCAGAGGATGGCAAGCAGTCAGTAGTGATGACACTTATGATAGGTAAACCCAGGGATGGTGAGCAGAAGCCCTTACAGCCCTGCAGCCTCCTGTCTCATGCAGATGCTGGATACACGCAGTTCAGTTCTGCCTGAGTGTTCTCACCCATCCTAAGTTTGCTGTGTTTTCTCAGGTCAAGTTGCCTGTGAGATTTATTTCACTTTAGAGAAATGTTCTTCTTTTAGCTTTGATTGCTCACGCTACACACCCGACATTTGGAAGTACGATTTACTGGTGGCCAGGAAAACAGAGTCCAGTGCAGCCTCGCTGAAATCTAGGTGCACAGTCGGTACCCAGGAAATACTTGCTGAACTTATAGCAGGAATAGTATTCCCCAAGTAGCCTTAAGGAATTCTGGGAGTTACTTTCGTGGACGGAAGCCATGCCTCTATGCCAGCAGTTCTCAACCCTGTGGGTTGCAAGCCCTTTGTGGGTTGAATGGCCCTTTCACAGGGGTTGCCTAAGACCATTGGGAAACATATATATTTACATTATGATTCACGACAGCAGCAAAATTAGTTATGAGGTAGTAATGAAAATAATTTTATGGTGGGGGGGGGGTCACCATACCATGAGAGACCGTATTAAAGGGTCTGCACTGGGGAGGTTGAGAAGCACTGCTGTAGATGAAGCGTGATGAGCTTTTGCTGTTTGTTTTGCTTTCACAATCTACTTGGGGACTGCGGAGAAGGTGGAAAATGCTGTGTGGGTAAACGAGTCCGAAGGTTGAGGAGGAGGACAGAGCATGCTTAGCATATCCACGTGGGTTGGTGCCTTTCCCTCACCACTGGGTGGGGTGGGCGTTGGGCTGTAGGGGAGCAAGCACAGAGACACCGCTCCAGGGGTGGGAAAGCACAGTTTGTGATGTGGGGAAGCTGGAGCTGGTTCGAGGGTCCCTGGGTCTGAGACAAGGCCTGGATGGTGGGGTTCTCTGACTCTTGAACATCCAGACACAGCTGGGAGTTGAGGAAGAACCAGAAACAGAGTTGGGGGGCCCTGTGAGCCAGGGGAGAGGGGAAGTCTGGCTTGTCTCAGTGGTCATTGTCCTTAGCTTGGCAGAGACAGGCTGGAAGCACAGAGATGCCTTCTACGCTCTGTAGGTGAAGACCTTCTGCATGTTCCCCATGGTGGTAGTAGACGAAAGAAACAGTCTATGGTTCTAAACTGTTGATTGATTGTTCATGGCAGAAAATGGATGCATACCTAACCATACCTATCTCAGGGTGGATTTGAGATTTAAAGTTTTATTTACTTATTATTTGTGTGAGTACACAGTAGCTGTCTCCAGACTCACCAGAAGAGGGCATCAGATCCCATTCCAGATGGTTGTGAACCACCACGTGGTTGCTGGGAATTGAACTCAGGACCTCTGGAAGAGCAGTCACTGCTCTTAACCACTGAGCCATCTGAGCCCCCCCCCCCCCCCACCCCCAAGGATTTGAGATTTAAATACCTTTTATAGGGAGGAATGTCTGGGAAGGGAAGCTTATTGGCTAAGCCCTCAGGGCTTCTAGGTACCTCATTAGTATGGAGAACTCTGTTCTGGGCCTATGCGACCATAGGTCACGGTTTCCTTATGTGGGGAGTGTGGGAAGTGTTCTAGGCCAGGAATCTGGCAGGGAGCTGGGAGTCACCTAAGTCTCAGGTGTGTGCCCACCAAGTCTCCAGGTCTCAACCTGCTCTACCTTATCAAACTTCCTGGCATGGATTTACTGTCCCACATATCCACAGATGGCAGATAGCAGAGGGGCATTTATGTCTGAGTAGTTTAGGAAGCAGGACTCAAGAGAAGGGATGGACTGCCCCAGATTCCATAAGGGAGAGGGACCAGTCACATGAATTATAGGGTCCAGTTAAAATGAAAATGCTGTGTGTTCCATGTTTAAAATTCTTTTACAGTGTACTACTTTATTTATTCTTTGAGAATTTCATGCAATGTTGTTTATCATATTCACACCCTACTCCCTCCATCAACTCCTTCTGGACTCACTCTTGCTCCTCATCCCCTCTACAACTCTACAGAGCCTAGGGAGATAGATGGCTTAATGGATAAGCTGTTTGCCATCAAGTGCACAGGCCAGAATTTAGATTCCCAGCACCACATAAAGCAGGGTAGGTGTGGCAGCCCACCTATAACCCCAGCATTGGGTGGAGGGAGAGGTCAGTCAGAGACGGAGACTCTCAGGGAAAGTTGGCTAGCCAAATTAGTAAGGTCTGTCTGGGCTCAGCAAGAGACCCTGTGGAGAGCAATTGAGAGAGACAGCTGAAGTTAAGTCTCTACACCCATATATGAGCGCACACACATACAAACACGTATACACACATGCATGTATACCACAGACATACCCGTGCCATTTTTTAAATAAAGGAAAACAAGACTACAGCAGCAGATCATTAACTATCTACCTTTTTAAGTATAGGTCCTAAGGGACTGTGCAGGTCACACATCCATGAAGCTGGTCTCCAGAGAGAGGCCTTGTCTATCTCTAGTCTCTATTCAGAGGATGATTTGGAAGGTTGTTCACATCAGCTACTTTCTGATTCACTTTCTTTTTTTCTTTTTCTTTTTCTTTTCTTTTTTTTTGGCCCATAGCCAATTAGCATCCTGTCTGCTTGCTGTGTATCAGGGCTTTCTGGATTCTGGGACTCCACTGATTTCAGCGGTAGCATTCGTTGGGTTTGACTTCCATACCATTTGTTTCCCACAGGCTCTGAGCTCAGCCTAGCTAACAGCCCCTTCTTAATTGGTCCTCTGCCTAAACCACATCTTCCGCTCTGCTTCGAAGGAGCTGGGCCAATCGTGCAGGAACCTGGAAGGCTTGCTTTCTTCTCATCTCAAACACTCAGCTAGGGTAGTTTCTCAGTCAGCTAGCTACCTGCTTCTTCCTCCAGTTTCTCCCTGTCCTCCCTCAGTCTTCAAGGCCCACAGCCCCTAATAAGAGGCCAGCATGTTGCTCTCCACTCTCCAACAAAGAGGAGGAGTATTTACGGGCATACAAATACAGAGACAGTTTTCAAATGATCCCATTGAGTCCACCCTTTACTTGTGCAAGAGTACAGGATGGTAGAGGTCTAGGTGAGTTCACTGTTTGTAGATGGTGCCTTATTCCATGCTGGGTCCGAGACTCTCTGGGAATGTGCACGGAGTTGGAAGGGCACATCTGGCTGGCACTGCAGAAGTCACCGAAAATCAAACCTTACTATTCTCTCCTTGATTTCAAAAGCAAGGCTCCTATGCTCACTTTACTGTGCTTAACATGCATGTTGCACATGCCATGGTAGGTAATGTCATCCAGGAGTCTTTGCTTAGAAGATTATTGGTGTCTCTTAGGCTCAGAAGCCTGGACACTTCATTAGGTCCACCTTCTTGCCCCTGATCTTCTGTTTCCTGGCTTCCTTAGAGTGTCCTGAAGTCTTATGTTTGCTGGCTCAGTCTGGTTCAAGCCCTTGTCTTATTTTCCTTGAGCTGGGGATTCAGTGAGTGACTTTGCGCAGCATAGAATCTTGCTCAGCTCAACTCCTTTCCCACTGGCTTCTGATGAAGAATAAATTGAGAGAGACCTGATGAGGAAGTGTCCGCTGAGTCTTCCCAGTTGGGGACAAGGGGGTTGCTTTGGCAAATCTCATTTTGAAGCTGTCACTACTACCTCCAGAATATTTAACAGGACAGATTTTTACATACATAACATGGAGAACTGATTGTATGTGCCGGCTGGGCCAGAGGGATTTCCCCTTTGGAATCACAATTTAAAGATGAGATTCTGAGAACACTGCTGTTAACTGGAGCTTCCACTTGGAAGCTCCTATTCTCTGGAGTCCCTCTGTGTGAGCTGTTTAGAGCCCTATAGTGCTTACACATCTCTGGGCCTGTATTTAGCATCAGCAGAAGAGGTGGGGGAAACCCTGTTCTTTTGACGTTTATTTGACTGTGGAAGCTGATAGCTCACTTGCCGAAGAGAATAAAATCAAAGATCTCAAAAGCATCTCTTGCGCTTTGTGTTTGAGCGTTGAGGGTAAGCGCACGTGTATATTTGGGTATTTATATGTATATGCAGTGTGTGCAGTCAACAGTCAAGGTGAGTTAGAGATGTGAACGTCAAGCTAAAAATAAAAATGAGGGCATTTCCTAAAGAATCTTTCTTCCTTTCTTCTCAAAGGCACCGCCTTTCAGCTGAATCACACCTTCTCTTTACCCTAGTGCAGAGTAAGTACAGGATCGTGCATGCTGTAACACTCTGAGGTTTACCGTGCAATATATAATTGTAGCTGAAAGACAAAAAGGATGATCTGATTTCAGGAGCAGGAAGAAGAGACAAACAAGCTGAAATGTGATATCATAGCTTACTGGTGATGTTTGACTGGAGAAAGAATCTAAGCTATGGGACTTGGTGCTCACACAGTGCCTCAGAACACAGACAGATCTCCTCAGGCCATAAGAAAAACTCTCTGGAATGTGCGCCGGTAGAAGGAGGGTGAAGAAAAGGTTGTTATAAGACTAGCCTGTGATTGTAGCCAGCAGAGACCCCAGATGAAAAAACTGTACATAGCTGGAAGAGCAAATGGCTCACATTTTTCAGAGATTGTGCAGGATTTTGAAATTGAACCCAGTAGGGTGAATAGACCTGCCTGTGCTTCAAGTGAGGTGGTGGGCTGGTGGGCTTAGAGCTGGGAACATTTATATTTCAAGCTCTGGGGCTCTGTGCCTGGCTAGCTGCAGAGGACTTGCAGGATTGGCCATCTCTGTTAGCCTTACTGCAGGCAGGAGGACGGAAGCAGCTTTTGCCTTTGGTCAGGGAAGGCAAGGGAGTGAGGTGCTTAGCAGTTAAATTAGCTTTGTGTTGGACAGAAGACAAGGGGACCTTAGGCAAGGAGATTTTTGTCTGTATTCTATTCCATACTAAACTGTGGGGCGGTTTAAATTGTCCAAGGTAAAGGTCAAACTCTCAGAAAGCCTTTGGAATTTCTAATTCCATTAGAATTTACTCATTTCTAAAATGATAGAGATTTTTGAGATGTCTTATTTCCAGTAAAACAGTGAAGTGACAATTGCTTGTAATCAAAATGAGGCTTGAAAATCCTTTACCTCATTGTCTTTTCAGACAGGGACAATGCCTGTTGTACTAGAGTCTCCCTACCTAACACCATGGATGGCTCTCTGTAGTAAGGTGAATGCTTGCAGTAGGGATGCTGAACTCCTAAAAACCAAAGCACATCATTTTCTGTCTGGTTTCTAAAATACAGGTACATCCCACTTAACATCAGTAATCTTCCCAAAATCAGATGTTCTGTGTGATAGTGGTTACGGAAGCCCACTTCTTATTACTATAAGTGGGAAGAATTGCAATGTGTTACACATCGACAACCCCCCAATCCCTAAGCAATTTCTGACAACACAGCTGAAACATAGTAAAAATGCCTACATGTGACTGAAAGAACAGGATATTAGGATACAAAGTGCCTCAGACATCTCTTGTGTTCCCCAGCTATTAACATGGTTGGCAAATGATCCCCCCATGTCTCACAAAACCCTCTCCTTCTCCAGTGTTATGTTTTTTTTTTTCTCCTAGGCTTTCCTCTTTTCTGAAATCTTTTCTTCAATATATATATATTTTTTAACATGTGCAATACTAAATAAAAATCAGAGCAATTTACCAACCCTGAACATCTGTTTAGAGCAGGTACCCAGCAGGTAGAGAAAGGCTCACCCGGAGTCTAAAATCCTACCAAGTGAATTTGGAAAGCAACTTATGTCTTTTCCATCCATGCTGTTTGTTAAAAAAATCATGCAATGAGGGGTTGGGAAGATGGCTTAGTTAGGAAAGTTCTTGGCATGCAAGCATGAAGGCCTAAGTGCAGATTCCCAGTGCCTATGTAAAAAGCTGAGCATAGAAACATGGGACTGTAATCCTAGTTTTGGGGTACATGGAGTCTGGTGGGTTCCTGGAGCTTACTCACTGGCCAGTCAGTCTAAAAGGGCGATAAACTCCACATGTAATGAGGTGTCTGATCTTAGAAAATGAGGTGGAGAGTAACTGAGGAAAACATCTAATGTTGACCTCTGGCTTTCACACACAGGTGACACAGGTGCATGCGTGTATTACACACTTGAACACACACACATGCACACACACACACACACACACACACACACACACACACACAATTGGTACTGGGAGTATAGTGTTGTGATGGACCTGACCATGTTAGTTTGTTTATCTTAATTGTGAAAGTGTTTGGGACTTTGAGCTGGAAAAGCCACTGAGCGCTCAGAGCTAATGTGCTATTCTGCAGAAGCTTAGAAGATAGGAATGTTAAGAGAAATGTATACAGGAGGTCTGGTTTGTGAAGTTTCAGACTTCACAAACTATCAAAGACTATCACAAAGACTATCAGAGTAGTTTGTTGGTATTTTAGGTTAAAAATATCTGTGGTTGTTGGTCAGCTGGGGCTGAAGAATCAGCGGTAATTAATAAATTGGCATTATTGAAGAGAAATTATCAATAGGATTGTGTTTTCTCAAGAAGCTATAGTCTAGGGGTGGGGTGGGGGGCAAGCTGGTAGCTGAACTTGGCAATGTGTAAGAGTTTCTCAGATGCTATTGGTTTTTGAAGACATGAGAGATACAAGATTGGGGAGTAATGGGGGGAGGCTGAAACGTGGCAGGGTCAGAGTCTCTGAAGAGATGCCAGGGAAGAGTAATGGTAAAGATGCAGACAGAAATTAAGTGAGAACACCAGGATTTTGGAGATACCAGAACCATGGGATGCCTGTCAAGGACAGCAACAGGTGTGCAATGGAGTTGGCTCAAGCCTATGGGACAAGCTATGCATGCTGTGTATGATAGAGCCAGAAAAGTCAGGGTGCTCAGTCCTTCTAGAACCCAGAAGACCATGGCTGAGCCCAAGAGTCAGAATGCTCAGTCGTTCAGGAACCCAGAAGACCACGGCTGAGCCTAAGAGTCAGGATGCTCAGTTGTTTGGGAACCCAGAAGACCATGGCTGAGCCCAAGATGCCTGACACTGAGAGCTGCAGACCATTGATTTAAATTACTGGATTTTGGTTTTGCTTTTGATCTAATTGTTTATGTGCTCTGATTCTTCCCTGTTGAGATAAGAAGTATTTAACTTGATTTTGATTTTACAAGAGTCCACAGATGAGAGACTTTAAAAATCTTTATAGAAACTGAATTTTTAAAGTGTTACAATTGTTCAAGACTTTAGGACGTTTAATGTTATGCTGTATTTTATGATATTAACATGAGATCTTAGGGACCATAAGAAATAAAAAGAAAAGGTTATGATTTAACAGTGATATCTAGTTGTATGTCTAGTTGACAAGAGATGGTAGTTTTAATATTGTTACCTAAGGAGAGGAAACTGCAATTGGAGAACTGCCTTGCTCAGATAGTTGTATGAGGGACCTGCCCATTGTGTGTGGAGCTATCTCTTGGTAGATATGTGTGGGATGTCTAAGAAAGGAAACTGGGGTAAGCCAGTCCCCAAGGATGTGAGAGTGGGGAGAGCTGGCCTGGCCCCTCATAGGTTGTAGCACTTGGGAGAGTGGGCGGGCCCTGCACCTTGACTGGGCAGCAGAGTGGAGCTGGCTCTGGAAGTATGAGTGCAGGTAAGCTGGCCCCAGAAGCAGGAAAACTGACCCTGCTTCCTGCTGATGGTGGTATTGGGTGATGGTGGCTGGAGCAGTGCTCGAGAGCTCACCCTGGTGGTATGGATAAGTGAAAGCCAGCATGCCCATCAGCACAGCTATCACCCAGGCCTAGATCCAGTGCTTTGAATTGGCTCACCACAAAATCTATATCATCTGTGGTTGGAATATGTGAAAGGGCCAGTCCTGCTGTTCCAAAGCTGCAGGATCTCAGTGACACAGGACAACAACAGGATAACCAAGAGGAGTCCCGCTGAGGATCCGATATTGACATCATAGAGGCCAGAGATCTTGAATCAGACCAATGACTCACTGCAATGAACATTTGCAAGAGATGTGTGGACAGAGGGATAGACTGTGGGATACATTGTGACACACTACAGCCTCCATGATGGACTGTTTTCTATGCTTTGTTATTTATTTGTTTGTTTGTTGTTGTTTGCGTGTATTTTATTTTGCTGGGAGGTTGCAAAGGTAAAGACCAGACATGAGGGGATGGGAAGAGGAATGGGACTGAGGTGCTTGATGGGAAACTCACAAAGAATTAATAAAAAGTGAAAAAAAAAAAAGAGAAGGAAAAATGTCTTAAAAAAAAAAAAAAAAAGGGAAGGTGACTGGGCACAAGCCAGTAAGGAGCCAGTAAGCATCCTCCATGGTTTCTGCTTTAGCTCCTGCTTGAGTTCCTGACTTGACGTCACTCAGTGATGGATTGTGACCCGGAAATGTAAGCTGAAACCTTACCTTCCCTAAGTTCCTTTGGATCAGATATTTTATTGCAGTAACAGAAAATAAACTCTAATAGACATGCGAGCACACACACACATATAAATCATGCATTGCTTTTGGGGTCTGTAAATGTAATTTGTTTTTTCTGAATCTCATAAACAATCTGAAAAATACATCAGTATAGCCAGTACCTTTCTTTCTCTATCCTGATTCTTTCCTTTCCTTTCCTTTCCTTTCCTTTCCTTTCCTTTCCTTTCCTTCCCCTCCTCTCTCTCTTCCTGCTTTTAAAATAAAAGAGTTCATGAAATTCGGGGGCGACCTGTGTGGGGTGGTCAGACTCTGTTACCATAATGTAGAGATTACTTTGAATTGAAAGCATTTGAGAATCTTCGGATGTGGGAGGGTCTTTGTTTGATTCTCATATATGCCTAAAAGTAGAGCCTTCCAGAAGGTTTACCCTGCTTAAGTTTCTTTTAAGAGAGAATTCTGTACCAGGGGAAGAACAACAACTTTCACCAGAGAGGAGAAGTTCGTGATATATTCACAACATGATCTCACTAAAACACTATATGGAGAGGAATCAATTGCCGTGATTATGGGAACCATGAAGTCCCACGATCTGGAAGATGGACTGCTAAGGAAGCTGCTGATATAGTTCCCATCTGTCTCCACAGTCTGGAGACCAGGAGAATGGTGGTCGAAACTTGATGGCCTGAGAACTTGTGTGCTGATGGTGTAAGTCTAAGTCTGAGGGCAAGAAATAAGCATTCAGTTCAAGTAGCTGGAGCAGAGAGCCAGTTGTCTACCCCTCTGCTGTGTTCCTTTTATATTGTCA
>JADRCD010218495.1:6647-22893 GCA_019843815.1 Montemys delectorum | reverse complement strand
TACTCCTCCTACATTACATATCTGTAACATTTTGAACATTTACTTATTCCTGTATGTGATGAATGCACACATGCCTAACACATATGTATATGTCAGACTTAGAGGAGTTTGTTCTCTCCTTTCTACTACATGAGTCCTAATTGACCTCAGGTTTTCAGACTTGATAGCAAGTGCATTTACCCTGTGAGCTATCTCAAAGACCCCATTACATACTTACTGATGCTCAATATCAGCATGCTTATACTTTAATCAACATATTCATTGTTTAGTGCCCTTACTCAATGCAACATAGAATCAGAGATACCTGTCTTAAATTCCAATTGCACTATTTTTTTGCTATGCAGCCTTGGGCTAGCTACTTAAGCTTTTGCAGCTTCATTCTCCCCTATAGATAAAGATAATAATAGGATCTGTCTTATAAGGTAACTGTAGAATTGAGCTGATATCATACACAAAGCATTAATAGTAATAAATGATAACCTTGAGGATTGTTATGTATTTCATCTGCCACTCATTTCTCTCCTGTATAATTATATAAGCATCAATGTTAAATCTGAAGAGCTTCTTCCTTCTCTTTCATTTTTTCCTACACTAAAGAGCAAAAGTTCTTAGATTAGATTTTTCAAATAAGACCAGTAATAGAGTTCTCTCTACAATACCATACAACTGTTAATGACCATGGGAAAGAGGGCACTGAGAGAAGCAATATTATCACTTTATAGTGACATCAGGTTTTCTTAGGCAAGTATGCTCTCCAATTTAAATCTTCACCTCTGAGCTACCCAGATGAAATGCCCACATTGTTCCATATACCAGCAATTGAGATACTGCACTATGGTTGTCCTGATATTTCTTTCCCCCAAGCAGAGTCACTTTATCCCTTTTGTTAAAGGTAAACTTCCATGTCAACTCATGACTGTGAACATCTCCACTAGAGGAACTTGAGTCCATTATTATTTCTTAAGTTACAAAGAAGAAAGTTTCAAATGGCTACAAATTTTATAAAATACTAGTTGACCTGCTCCATTGCTGCAAACATTATTATATCTATTTTGCAGAAATTTAAGATTGCACTAGTAAGTGCATGAGTTCTTCATTCCTGTGGGTCTAAAAAAATGAAAGTTCCCATTGCCTCCTGCTAAGCTACAAGCACTCACAGTGGCTGCCCATTGGATTATTTCTCATAGTTCTCATCCTCCTGCTGCCAATAGCTGTTTTAGTACTTCAAGTCTTGAATTATTTTCTTTAAATATAAGCAATATTACAAACATCAAGATGAAAATCTAACTGAAACAATATGCATAAAGAACATACTAGAAGTTTCTATGTTGTTGAGTGCAGTTTTTCTCTTAAATTAGTATTCACTTTGTACATAGGCTCAGAACTTAAAGTCCACCGCTAAATTAGTTATCACACAATAAAAAGGCTCTGCTGATGTTCAGTTAACAATCCTAATCACTGCAATAAACCAAATAGGCTTTAAGGATGAATGATAACCAGTTTCAACATCAAAACATAACTGCAATTGAGACAGTGAGTGCATCCATTACACCCTCAGCTCCCACATGCACTTGGCAACACTTACAGGTTATCATTTGTCTTCTAAAATGTTCTACAAAGAACATGGATAATAATGGGATTTACTTCTGTTGAATGCTGATTTTAGGAAATAAGTTGATCATTTTCCACCATGTCAGATGTGTGTGTGTGTGTGTGTGTGTGTGTGTGTGTGTGTGTGTAATTGCCTCTTGTTTCATGGTACAGCACACAATGTCCCTTGCCTCACCTATAGAAATTACATTTCTCTATTGAATTGTTTATGTTGTTGATACTTTTACCAAACACCAACTGTCTACATATACTTGTTTGTACTTCAAATCTATATTGTATCTATTTTTATTATAACATCAATACAACTGTAATGATTAAGATAGATAATTGGTATATGCTAAATATACAGTCAGAAAGATGATAGATAGATAGATAGATAGATAGATAGATAGATAGATAGATAGAGATAATGGATTGAGATAATGGATGGATGGACAGATAGACAGACAGAAGGATTTATAAACAGATAAACAGACAGAAAGACAGATGGATGAATGGACAGACAGACAGAGAGACAGATAAATGGATAAATATATGATAGAGAAAAGACAGATTTAAACTAGCTGTCCATATATTGCTTAGATTTACCTTAAACTCAGTACAATGTTCTTGTCTAGGGACTATAGATGTGTGCCTCCATGCCTGGAAATGATTACTAAACATTCAAAAATCTTCTAGTAAAGTAAAATAAGTCATCTAGTTCCTTCTTAGACTGTTTTCACTTCCATTGTCTATTGAAATTTGTAATTGATTTGCCAGTGTTAAAAAAAAAATAAAGCCTACAGGGTTTATTGTCAGTGCTGACTATTCATTTCCCTCTTTCTTATTTGCTCACAATGTCTTTGTTTTAACATAGTGTCAGGAGTTTGATGTCCTTACAGGATAAATTACAAAATATTCTGTCCCCATTAATACTCTGACTTACCCGCAGAGTTTGTAGGAAATTTTATTTCTTCTGTAAAAGGCATATTTTAGTGAATTTTAGAAATTACATGGGCCTAGAGTTCTTTTATTTGCTTGTTGCTAAAAGTTCTGTCTCCTTAACAGCTATAAAAGAGTCTATATGAGTTTGTCATGGTTGTTTATGTCACTCAAATAATTGGAATATTATAGTTTAAGTTCTTGAGCTCAGTGGTATAAAGATCTTCACAATACTTTATACCCAATAGAGACTTTATATGATGTCTAAATGTTTTTGTGTTTATCACTTTATCCATTTCTTATATTGCTTTTTTGTCTCTTCTTGTCATTTTCTGGATTTTATAGCTACATGTTTGAGGAGACAGATTTTCTACATTTTCCTCTGTGATTTATCTGTTCTGTCTCGTTGATCTCTGACTCTGACATCATGAATTGGCCTTAATTTTACTTCTTTTTATAGATCATTAAGTCTGATGCTAATACCCATCTATTTGAACATATTTTTTGTAACAAAAGAATTCAGGATAATAAATTTTACTCTAAACATTTCCTTAGATCCAACACAATTTTAAAATATTTTTGTGTTCATTTTTTACTGTAATCAAATTAACTTAATATCTCTTTTTATTTGACTTTTTGAACTGTATTAATTACCTTTAAATCTTTAGCCATATCTTAAAATTGTATTATTGATTTATGACTTAATATTTTTGAGGTTGTGGAAATGTATCTGATGTGACATAAATCCTTTTACAGCTAATATTTTATGTATTTGTTTACTTATTTATTTTTAAGTGTGTGTGAGGGTGAAGGGTGTGCATGTATGTGTATTTGCTGTATACACATGAAGCCAAAGTCATAGGTTGTCCCTGAAACTAGCATTATAGACAGCTTTGAGATGGCCCACATGGGTGCTAAAAATAGAACACTGGCCCTCAACAAGAGCAGAACAATGTGCATCCTTGACTACTGAGCCATTTCCTCAAATCTGTAAGACTTCTTTTCTACTCCGAATACATTCTATTATGTTTACTATTTCACTTGCAGGAGACCATCCAAAGGATGCACATTGTACCATTGTTGGTGGAATATTTTTGTAAAAGTGTCAATTAGACCTATTTAGTTGATTATGTTTGGAAAATGCATATTATAAGCTATGCCATACCTACTTGCTTTCTGTGTGATTGAGCAGTGTTCTAAAATCTCTGACAATAGTTTCACACATATTTTGTTCACTTTTAAACTTTAAAAGTGTTTTCCAGATATTTGGAAGATATTTTATTAGATACACAATGGTTTAGGAATGACATACTATATTGATAGGTTGAGAGCATTCTCATTATAAACAAGCCTATATAAGACCAGAAATATTCTTTGCACTGAAATTCACTTTGTCTTGCAATAATATAAATAATATGAAATATTCAAGTTTTTTCTCTAATATAGCATGTTTTTAAAGAGCCATTGAGATATAGCACAAAATTTATCATTTAAAATTACATAATGGCCTTAAATCCAATCATCATTGTGGAAATACGGATTCCACTTGCAATTATTTATCATATTAGGCAAAGTTCCTTAGAGGAATAAAACAAAACCAACCAATCAAAAATCCAACAGTATTATAGAGGCAGAGGTGTGGGGGTAGGGTGGAGTTGGGTGGGGCATTTCTGTGAGTTTGAGGGCAGCCTGGTTTACATAATAATACTTTTTCTCAAAAATCAATCAACAAACAAACAAAAAAATCATTAGAGTCTGAGTGATAGGACACTAGCTTTCTGAATGCTGGAGAGACAAAGAACCAGGTCAGGAGAAGTTTAATCCATAAAGACAGTTGTCTGAGCAGCTGCAATCTAATCCTGAAGGAATAGAAGTTTCCAAAAGATTATCTGGTTTTCACTGAAACCAGAAGAAGCTAACTTCTGATATCTGCAAAAACTGGCAGCAATAGATATACATGTATTCACCAACAAGAAGTAAAGGCAGGCAGGCAGTGGTACTATATTTTTCTTGGACTTTTTTAGTCTGTGCTACAGCAGAGATATGTTGCCCACTCTGGAGATTCCTCTTCTCCCTTCAAATAACCCTTCCAGCATCCACAATAAACTCTCAGACACTTGCGACTTTAATCCCAAGAGGTCCGACACCTTCTTATGGCCACAATAGGCACTGCATGCACATGGTGAACAGACATGCACAAAGCAAAACACCCAGACATATAAAATAAAAATTAATTAGTCTTTTAAAAATGTTTAAACAAAAAGAAAGGGAAGGTTACCCACAGACAAAATGCTGGGAAATACTATATCCCATCAGTCTTGAATCATCATTAAAACACTTACACAGTCTTTCTGGAGCCACAGCAGGGAAAAGTCATCCAGTCAAAGTACAGATGCAGGATATTCTGTAAGATTGTTCTAATTATCAGAAAACTAAATAATGCAAAACAAGTACTTGGAAATATTCTAAATGTAACATTTGGCATGCTGTTTCTTTTACTTAGCATTTTTATCTGATTAACCAAAAAGACTTTTCTTTTGCCAAGTGAGGTGAACAAGTACGGATTTAAGCTGAAAGTTTGGGGCCAACACAGGCAGCCGAGTATTTGGCATTCCAGCATCCTCACCTATGTGGGAGACATACCAAATTCACAGTCTTATGTGTGTACAAAAGATAAGGACTGGCAAGAGACACAGCTGCCTGAATTTACTTCTGGCTTTGGTGAGATGTTTCTATACTCTTTTCTAGGAGTCATATTTATTTCATTTAAAAATATAATTTGTTTGTGTTTAGTTAGAATTCTCTAGAGGAGCAACACTGATAGAATGAATATAAAATGATAGAGGTTTGATTAGAATGACTTATATAATACAGTCTGTGTGGTCTAACAGTGATTGTCTCAAACTCAAGAGTATGAGAATCCTGGTGGTAGTCACTGAGTGTCAAAGCTGAATTCCACAGCATTCCAAATCTTATGCTGGTGCCATGAGATCTACTCATTCACCTTCAGTCTTTGGTGAAAGCCCAAAGAAACTAGGTTCAAGTATAAGTGATGGAATATAACAGAAGCAGCAGCAACTGGGTGGATGAACTGGCCTGTAAAGGTGAAAGCCTTGCACATAGTTAGGAAACCTAGGAACTGAACTATATCATCGGTTCATTCCTTGTCATGTTTGTAATTCAGAGAAAAGTGATTTTCTTATACTTTCCTGTTGTATGTTGGAGTAATGCAAAACTGCTGGTATGTCCACCTTATGTACAAGTATATTGTGGTCTTCCTGGTGTTCATCTTTTGTTCCTATCATATGAAAATTGGCTTAATCTACTAGATACACATCATAATGTCCACAAGTATCCATCCACCTTTCTTTTTTAGACTATGTAGACTTCATCTTTCTTTCCTTTCCCTGTTACACTATCTATAGAAGCCCTCCGCACTGATTAGTAGTAGAGTTTCTAAGTATTCTTTTCTAATATATTCTCCATTTCTAAAATTCTGACAAGTCTGTTGCCACATGCCTAATACAGTGTTTATGAGTGTTACTAAGTAAAAGAAATTGAACTTTAATGTCTGAGTCTCATGTGGTCATTAGAACTTTAAATATATATGGTTAAGTAGTCAAATTATCACATCAAACTTAAAAATTACCTCAAATTACTAATCAAATACATTTTTGTTATAGAAGATGAGCAATCATTTAGATGTTTGTTGATTCAAAGACTATAATACACTTCATGTATCTTTATCTAGTTATTAACTCCATGTGTGATTTTTATAAAACAAAACCTTGTATATTCTACATATAAATTTATTTTATTTTCTTGCTAAAATGTAAGCATTTAAAACATAACTGAAGTTTTGCCAACATTGTTACAAATGTCTGAATTATATTCCTTTTCAGTTATTTCAACATCTCACTTGAGATTGTTCCCATATTTAACAAAAATAAAAGATGGTTGCTTTGTATAAAATTTCTATATTTATGATTATTTTCCTGAGATTGCTCTGAGAAGTGGAGTTTCTAGATCAAAGGGAATGATTGTCATAAGTCTTACAATATGTCTTGCTGAACTTCTTTGTAAAAGGAAAGTCTGTGTGCCCATCAGTGGTGCCAAAGAGTGCCTGTCTCATAACATGTGCTCCAAATTGGGGGATTTCATTTTAATTGTCAACTTAATAGAAGCAATAATTCTAATTTTATTCATCGTTTTGTGTAGAGATTGGATACTTAATTATTCTGTTTGCTACCAATATACATTTACTAATCTGTCTTCATATTCTGTGGATGGTGATTAGGCTTTAAAGAGACTCATATTGCTGAAATGAATTGAAAACTAGATACATTACCACTTGCAAAATGAGTGGCAGTTTTCTTTGTCTCGATTCTTTTGCCTACTCATTAAAACATGATCATATTTTGTATATGAGGAAAAATTATCGTCAACTGCTTTTCAATCTGGTCCATTTGTCTGCATAGAAATGCCTACTCTGGGTGAACTCAGTTGGCTAAGTGGCTACCTAGCATGTATAAGATCCATAGGTTGACTTCCAGCAGCACCTAAACAGAGCATAGCAGCACATACATGTGATCCCAGCACTGGGGAGCTTAGGAGGCAGGAAAATAAGGTAAAGATCATCCATGGCTACATAGCAAGTTTGAGTCTATTCTGGCTATAGAAGGCCACCTCTCAAAACACACACACACACACACACACACACACACAAACACACACACACACACAGGTTTGCACACATGTGCACGCACATGTAGACATACAATACAACATTTTTAAAAGATTTTTATGTCTAGGTTTTATAAATTGGAAAAAAATAAAAAAATTCTCTGAGTAATCAATGACTGTTAAATTATTTTTTGTGTGATGTGGTGAATTAAATAAGAATGCCCCCGCAAGACTCATATTTAATTGGTCAGTCATCACAGAGTGACACTACTCGAGAAGAGTTAGGAAGTATGGCTTATTGGAATAGGTGCAGCTTTGTTGAAGGAAGTGTGTCTCTGGGATTGATAATTGAGTTTTCAAAATTCTAGCTTCAGTTTTCTTTCTCTGGACTTCTGGATCAAAATGGAGCTCTTAGTTCCCATAACATGAGTGCTGCCATGAAGTCATGCTATATTTCACCAAAAGAACAGTGATGAAGACAATCATCATAGTATATCTTATACTACTGAATACAAAACACATTTAAAACACTTCAAATCATGTTAAAATACCCAACTAAGATGTGGATAGAAATGCAAACAGAAACTTTAGTCTCTCTTCATGCTGTCTCCTTTCCATGACTTTCCCATCACTTCCTAAAATTTATGATGTTTTCAGGTCACATCTGAACCTTAGCTGCCCTGAACCACACCATCACTAAAACTTTCTTGAGGCCCAGGCTCCAAAGACAGACCCTTCTGTGGTACTGCTTCGTTAATGTTTTAAATAATTTTCCAAATACACAGTCCCTTTCACTATCTAAAATCATCTGGTAGCTGCATTTTGTGTTTCCCTGAGAGGTTTATTTTTCTCATGATGCGGGTTGGTAAGACAGAAACGTATTTTTATATGTTGGAGCAAAACAATTTGGAAAAGATTTGTTAAAATCTTTAGATCTTGTTAAAAAGTTATTTATGCCTGTAAGGGGAAATGCAGTAAAAAAAAAAAATAGGTCTACTTTGTGATTTCAGTGTCTCAACTAGATGTCATATTCTATCAAATAAAATCCCTAGTCCCAGGAATGGGTTATAACTTTTTTGAGTTGCTGGCCAAATGAGAACCATAGACTGATGAGGTTTGGTTTTTTGCTACATATTGTAATGCTAAGTACAGGCCATCAAGACCTGGTTGCTCCCAAAATGAGAGCGTCTACACATAGACCCAAGTGACACTATGTGACCTTGCCCCAAGTCATTTCTGATTCGTGAATAAAAATGCTAACAGCCAATATCTGAGCTTCAGAGATATTGGTACGTTTTTAGGGTTCCAGAGGGTGAGATAGACAAAGAACCAAAGGAGGAAAGAAAGTAAGGAAGAAGAAGTAGAAACTGAGAGATGCTGAAAGTTCAAGGCCACAGTGGTGTAGTACATTCCAGTCAAAGTGGCATAGTAAAACCCTGTTTCAAAAGCAAGGACAGAAGGAGGGGAATGAGGGAGAGGACAAATGGGAGGAGAGGTAGGGAAGCAAGTAGAGGGAGGAGGGGAAAGGCTAGGTTTAATTTGAATATTCAACATGCAAACCAGTAAAAATTATAAATATAAGAAGATAAAAATGTTTGTTTAAGTGGATAAAAGATCTCCAGATAAAACCAGATATACTGAAACTAATAGAAAAGAAAGTGAGGAAGAGCCTGGAGCACATAGGCTCAGGGAAAGTTTCCTGAACAGAACACCAATAGCTCATGCTCTAAGATCAAGAATTGACAAAGGGGACTTCATAAAATTACAAAGCTTCTGTAAGGCAAAGGACACTGTTAATAGCACAAAACAGCAACCAACAAATTGAGAAAAGATCTTTACCAATCCTACATCCGATAGAGGGCTAATATCCAATATATACAAAAAACTCAAGAAGTTAGACTCCAGAGAATCAAATAACGCTATTAAAAAATTGGGTACAGAGCTAAACAAAGAATTCTCACCTGAGGAATACTCAATGTTGAGAATCACCTAAAGAAATGTTCAACATCCTTAGTCATCAGAGAATTGCAAATTAAAACAACCCTGAGATTTTACCTCACACCAGTCAGAATGACTAAGATCAAAAACTCAGGTGACAGCAGATGCTGGTGAGGTTGTGGAGAAAGAAACACTCCTTCATTGCTGGTGGAATTGCAAGCTGGTACAACCACTCTGGAAATCAGTTTGGTGCTTGTTCTGGAAATTGGACATAGCACTACCAGAGGAGCCAGCTATACCACTCCTGGGCATATAACCAGAAGATATTCCAACATATAATAAAGACACATGTTCCACTATGTTTCTAGCAGCCTTGTTTATAATAGCCAGAAACTGGAAACTACCCAAAGGTCCCTCAACAGAGGAATGGATGCAGAAAATATGGTACATCTACACAATGGAGTACTCCTCAGCTATTAAAAACAATGAATTTATGAAACTCTTAGGGAAATGGATGGATCTCGAGAATATCATCCTGAGTGTGGTAACTCAGTCACAAAAGGACACACATGGCATGCATTCTCTGATAAGTGGATATTAGCCCAGAAGCTCAGAATATCCAAAATACAATCCACAAACCACAAGAAACTCAAGAAGAAGGAAGACCAAAGTGTGGATGCTTCCTTCCTTCTTGGAAGGGGGAACAAAATACCCATCTAAGGAGTTGCAGAGACTCCTTATTTATGGAGCATGGAGCAGAGACTGAAAGGACAATCCAGAGACTGCTCCACCTGGAAATCCTTTCCATATTCAATTATCAAACCCACACACTATTGTGGATGTCAGCAAGTGCTGGCTGACAGGAGCCTGATATAACTTTCTCCTGAGAGGTTCTGACAGTGCCCAACTAATCCAGAAGTAGAGACTCAACCATCCATTGGACTGAGCATAGAGTCCTGTACTGGCTGGTTTTGTGTGCCAACTTGACACAGGTTGGAGTTATCACAGAGAAGGGAGCTTCAGTTGGGGAAGTTCCTCCATGAGATCCGGCTGGGGGGTATTTTCTCAATTAATGATCAAGGGGGTAGGGCCCCTTGTGGGTAGTGCCATCCCTGGGCTGGAAGTCTTGGGTTCTATAAGAGAGCAGGCTGAGCAAGCCAGGGGAAGTAAGCCAGTAAGGAACATCCCTCCATGGCCTCTACATCAGTTCCTGCTTCCTGGCCTCCTTGAGTTCCTTTGGTGATGAACAGCAATGTGGAATTAAGCTGAATAAACTCTTTTCCTCCCCAGCTTGCTCTTGGTCATGATGTTTGTGCAGGAATAGAAACACTGACTAAGACAGGTCCCCAATGAAGGAGCTAGAAAAAAGACCCAAGAAGCTGAAGGGTTTGCAGCCCCTTAGGACAAACAATATGAAATAACTAGTACCCTCAGAGCTCCCAGGGACTAAACCATCAACCAAAGAGCACACATGATAAGACTCATGGCTCCAGCAGCATATATACAGCAGAAGATGGCCTAGTTGGTCATCAATGGGAGGAGAGGCCCTTGGCCCTGTGATGGATGAGGGACCTGGCCCATGTAGGTAGTAACATCCTGGACTGACAGTCCTGGGTTCTATTAAAAAAAAAAAAGAGTGAACAAACCATGATGAGCAAGACAGTAAGCAGCACCCATCATGACCTCTGCAACAGCTCCTACCTACAGGTTTCTGCCCTACTTGAGTTTTCTACCTCACTGCTTTCGATGGTGAACTATTATATGAAGCTGAGTAAAAGAAACCCTTTCCTTCCCAACGTAGCTGAGGTCACACTGCTTTATTGTCGCAAAATTAATCCTTACTAAGACACATCTTTACTTTTTGAAGACCCAAATGAATTATTATTGACAATATTTAAAGGAGATTATATGACTAATCTACTAGCATTGAGAAAGAGGTTGGATGATCAGGAAGTGACTGTGGAAGTGAGAAGTGATTCGGGCCATGGGGAAAGATCAGAAACAGATATATGTGAGCAAGTGGGAAGACAAAAGAGACTGATAACACCTCTCCAAAAAGCCTGGTCTTGCATTGTTGGCTTCTACCACCTTTATGCCAATAATATAATTTTTAATGTGTTGTGTCTGTAGTGAATATATATACAAGCTTTTTTCTTTATTCCTAAACAATATACTATAGCAGATATTTATGTAGTGTTTCAGTTGCTTTATGAATTACAGGTAATCAAGATATGATTTAAAGTGTGCATGAGAATATGCTAATTCTGTGCCATCTAGCACAGCACCCCAGATGCATGGATTTTGAGAATAGAAATGTCAACATACTTTGGGGGGGACTTGAAAAACATTTTAATGAAACTGAAGGTTTTTGGCTTGGTCCTGCACAGGTGTCTGATAGGGGGCCCTTTGGAGTCAGAGGCTCTAAGTCACTATACCAGTTCATGAGCATGTACTCCAGGAAGAGACATGAAGTCTCATCAGGTTAAAGACCACAGATTATCACCTCCAATCAATCACTTTCTGCCTACTCCCACTTCTAAAATATCCCTAAGCTGTATCACACACAGATAGATTTGGAATTTAAATTGCTCATCATCTTTGACTGGCTTGCAAATAAACTCTTCCTCTTTTACAAAACTCATTCCAGTACTGGCATAGTGTTGGGCTCTCTTATTGCATTTTGTCCCTCTGCCAGGGCGTCTGGATGACACCAACACTCTGGCCAGAGGAGGCAGAGCAAAAGCCAGAATGGGGAGTCCTTACCCTATATTTCCATTGGGGCATCAGATGCTGTAACATGTTTGACTACTTAAAAATATCAGCAGGGTCAGGGATGAATGCTGGGATTTCCAGTCTTATCACTGGGTACTTGTGCACAGCTGGTGTATTGTAGGAGGGGTGAGAGAAGATAAAGCCTTCTTCCAAAGTTTTGGAAATGGCTGTTTTAGGTGAAGATCTTCCCCAAGGTGATCTTTAATGAAGCAGCTCACCGAGACAATCCTTGCTTGTTCAAATTGCTTTATTTTTTGATGGATGTGATTTCATATATTTATTTGAGGTGAACTGGGGATTGTATACCTCTTGGGAGAAGAAATACGCAGGAAGGGAAAGTCATTGGCTTAGGGTGTGGAAATGTCTCATTAGCATGGGGAAGCATTTCAGGAATCTCCGGTGCTAGCTGAACTGGTTTTTATCAGGAGAAAACTTGTAATTTTAACCAATGCTACATGACATTCTGTAGGTAGAGGTGTGAGGGTTTTTGAACTCCCCAAAGAAGGGGAAGCTTTGCCAATGAAGGGAATCCTTCATACAGCCCTGAGCCCCAGAAGTCTATCAGGTCAATGGTGGATTTCAGCCTTAATTAGCAAAGTCTTCCCATTCCCATACTGGGCAAAGTTGACCAGTGTGTTATCAAAGATGAAGAACAGCTAAGAAAAGAAGGAGGGAAGGAAGCAGTTCACTCTGCCTTCCCCTTGAGTACCCCTATCCTCTAGATCTTCACTGTATTTTCTCTAGTTCATAGTTCCTAATGGTAGGAGTCTCCTGTTCAGGCTCATCCCATAGTCCTGTCACTTCTCTGTGTCCTTGGCCTACTAAAGAGCAGGCCAGGCTTTTAATCCATACCATTGTCTGGCTTCGACTCTCTACTCCTGGATGTGCTGGTAATTCATCAGCTTCACCTGAAAATTGCTAGCGTAACTCTGCAAAGAGCTAATCCCTTTACTGAATCATGATAACTTCAGAGGGTCTCAGCTTAGCCTGGAATTTTGCTCTGATCACCTTCAAATGCTTTTCAGTGTGATACTCTGCATGCACTAGATCAAGTTTTAAACAGCAGTTACTGCCTTGAAGTGGCATGATCACACAAAAGGGTGACATCTATATCTGGATAGCCTTAAACAGTCCTCATCCCCGTGTAAATGTCATGCAGTTCTGCTAAACTCAAAAGTACCCACTCAAATAAAGAGCCAATTTGAGCAGTGTTTCTTATCATCAAGTTTGGAGGATTCTAACACATTTTCAAGTATGTTAGAGATAAATCAATACTCCCAGCTGCCTGTTCGAGTTGAACCTTCAGGACTATCTCAATGGGTCTGGCTCACTGTCTACTATGCCTGTAAGGTTCTAAAATTAAAAACATAATTATGAAAATACATTTGCATGACACAGAAGCATCTTAAAAATGACCTTGCATCAATTCAACTCTCTGCTCCTCAGCTACATCTACCAAGTCTTGTGGTACACGGACAGCCACAAGGATGACTCATGTTAGGAGCCTTCTTTGTGTCTTGAATACTCTTCTAAGAAACTGATCCTGAGTACATCTGTATCATAAAGCTGAAAGCTGTTTCACTGTTGGTGAAAATATAGTTCTATGGAGGCAAGTGTGAATCATCTACCTAGTAGTTAATAAACACAGGTTACCTCGTGTGGGGATGGAAAGAGCCTAAGAGCTTAAGTTATAATGGTCTATATAATGGTCTATTTCTAGGGGCTGCTGATCATCCAGGACAAGTCATTCAGTTGGACAGGTGTGGAGCTTGAAAACATGGGCCCACACCCTTCACTGCTGAAGATCCACACACCATTAGGGGAGAAACAATAAAAGCCTAATGTCCAAATCCACTTGGCTGTGTCATAACCCCTGTGTAATATGACACAATATAAATTCCAGTTACTCAAAGTGCTTTAGTTGAGAAGACCAGAAGCACTAGGGAGAACTCAACATAATTAGCAGTGAATGCACTCCAGACCAGCATGGTAGAGCAGTAAGGTGTCAGCCTTTATGTCTGTTCTGAGGACAGCCGTTCTCCGTAAATATAAAAGGATAATTACTCCAGGGTAAAATAGTGGAGCAGGCATTGTTTATTACAGGGATTAGTGGAGGTGGGCTTTTGAATGCACAAAGCCACCAGGAAGCATTCACTTCAAAGCCAGACAGATCAGTGGAAAGCTAAGGCCACTTAAAAACCCTTCACCAGAACTACCAGCAGCTGATGGACTCACACAGCCTGGAAGTCAACTGAACCTATTTGTGGATATGCTCCTTCTCTCTTCTTTAAACATAAACAAAGGGGAAGTCTCAGCAATGAATGGCCACTTAGGGAACGAACCAGACTCAACAACAGCCTTTAAAACCCTTCACCACCACCACCACCACCACCACCGAGCTAGCCTGAGCTGCTTAGGCTTTAGCCAAAAAAGGCTCACAGAGTCCCAGGCTACTATGAGAAAGAAGGGCAGAGTGGAGAAGGAACACTGGTTAATCGAAAAGGGCATACATACATAGCACTTTACAAACAGCACCCCATCAAACTGGGCAGAAACCAGGCAGCACCTGTGCCAGCGATCGTTGTGTTATTTGGTAGCTTGCTCCTTTCACCAAAGTGCTTTGGGAATCTGAGCCTACAGTGCTTGCTGGACCAGAGCTGAGGCAGTAGAGTCCATCAGCTGGGGTGATTTCAGGAGCAGCTGGAACTCTCTGCTACTACTCGCGTTCCTCTCAGATGAAGTCAAGGCTTGCTATGCTTTTACCACAAGCCTGCGGGATGGGGATTGGATGGCACCCGCCATTGTTGTATAGCAAATATGCTTAAAAGCATTTTTATAAGTGTAAGAAGTGTGTTGCTTTAGTATGCTTTTAAAGACAATTTGGAAAACAAGGAACAAACGGGAGAAAGAGTGGGCAGAAGGAAGACAGAGAGAAAGGCAGAGTGAGGAAGCAGAAAAAGTAAGAAAGAGGGCAAAGGAATTTTGTACACAGCAAGTTTGTTCTATTTTTCAGTCTGTTCCGCTTTCTATAAGATGCGGCAATATCTATGAATGTCCTCCTCCACCGCTGTTATTAGTTTTACACACAGGATTGGGAAATCAAGACAAACTTCCTCAGTTCAAAATTAATGATATTAAGCTGGGAACACCGACCCTGGAATGCCCTGATATTCCATTTATTTCAAATCCTAATAAAATATAAGAGTGGCCCTGTTTATTCAGGGTTATTTACTGGAAAATTAACACTCCATCAAAAAATTATATTTACAGAAGCAATTATCAGATCCAAGAGGAAAACAAATGAAATGAGTTCTTTCATCTAGCCTTTATTAGTGACAGCCCACGGTCTGCAACAGGCATAATAACAGGAGTGGTAAACCAGTGAGAGTTTTGAAAAAAAATTACAAAAAGAATAAGCTGTTCAAAATAGTTTCCTGGTCATAATTATCTAATAATCAGTATTCTGGAAATATTTTGAAATATCACACATTCTGGAAAATGAAATTTTCATCTGTTTTCTAAGATCCGCAGCTAAATCTAAACTAATTTTAACTGATCCAGGTGGCAGTGAGGTTAAAAAATTAGGTATGAGTTTCAGTCTTATTTGCAATATCTATAAGCTGTGTGACCTTAAGCAAGTAACTTAGCCTCTCTGAGATTCTTCTTCTGTCGCATATGCACCGAGCACAGTGCCCTGCAAACCCTCAGCATCCAGTTATTTGTTTTAGTTAACACAGATAGAAGTTAGGAGAAAATGTGACTACTGCCTGCTTTTTACATAGTCAAATAACAAAAAAAAGAAAAAAAAAAGATCTGGATTAAATCCATTAGTACACTCTTCTCAGCTTCGAGCAATGAATATAAAAGACAGACAAGTAACTTTTACTTGCCTGGAGATAATGTAAGTCCCATAAACAGACATGAGACTTACCCCTCTGTGGATCTATATGCCTGCCTGCCTGTCCCCAGGGACAGTGTATATGTAATTTGATGCGTCTGTTGCTGTTGTAATTGGGAACCAGGAAAGCCGTCCTTGTGTAGAAAGGGAGCTGAAGCTCTCTGCAATGTCAATGAGGTAAGATCAGAATGACATTTCCAGCATAATGTTGGCCAATTAGATGTTGGAAATATGTATGCACCACTCTGAACCACCTGTCATGTCTCTGGATTTCTAATGGGAAAGAGGAAGAGGTCACCAAAAGGAAAAGCAGAAAGCATGGAAACTAACTATAAAGGCAATGCTGGCTGCGAAGAGCATGCTGAAGACGTCCTGGCTAAAACCACTGCAGAACCATTTCACTGAGAATCACAAAACTGCCCC
>JADRCD010218494.1:0-18390 GCA_019843815.1 Montemys delectorum | reverse complement strand
ATTTGTACTTTTTCAAGATGATTATTCTAGAAGACTTCTCTGGGTAATCATTTGTCATCAAGGTATATATACTTGTTTTGCTACATCTTTAAATATAAAATCGTAGTTGCTAAGAAATACTGCTATTCCAATTTCAATTATATCTTACCACCAAGGAGAATTATTTGCCTATTGGAATGTCAAGTACATATTAGAATATTCTGTCAGTTTTGTGCAGAATTTGAAACCTTTCTCCATTAATCTTTAGATGAAAGAGAAAAGTGGTTTTTTTTTCTTTTGCTTTGCTTTTTTTTAAGAGATACTTTTAAAATGCTACCAAAATAGATTTCTGTATTCTCACCTTGGTGTGCCAGGAATTAGGAATTTGGTGTTTAGTCATCTATTGTTCTGACTGTGTACATCTGGTTGGGACCACCATATTAAAACACTTTATAATATAGAATATATATTACCTCTATTTTTTCAGAAAGATGTTTAAAACACAGACCCAGCCGTGATTTTATGATTGATAGCCTATGATTTTATGGTTTATTCTTAGTTCTATTCACCTTCAAGATTAGTTTGCAAACATTAGTTGTCAGGAGCATACTTGACTTATCTTTATACACAAAGCATTCATTCATTAAATATTCTCAGTATAAAAACATCAATAATCATGGAGGAAATAAATTTCAAGTGTATAAGAAATGAATTACTTTATAAGAATAGTTAAACCATTTTCAAATTTCCAAAGATCATGTTTTTTGATAGGCAATTTAAAATATGTAACAGGCATCATTTCTTATAGCTTTTCAAGAATATATGTGACTACTGTGTACATACTTTTCAGTCTTTGAGTAAGGCATGCATGTTGGATAAAGAATAAAACTCTTTAAGCCTGGTACTCTGAGGATAACAACCAATGAGGCCAAATCAAGCAATAGATCTTTAGTTTTAAAAGTGCCATATTAGAAAACATGCTTACACCTAGCTCATAGCATCATCAAACTTTGTTCATTGTCTGACCTTATGATGTAGTTGAAGGCTGTCAAAACTGTTTGCAATGTAAGTCATTGTCCAGAAAAGCCTTATGGTTCTTCAAGCTGGACATTATGTTCATGTTTTCAACATCCAGACAGAGAAACAACTAAGAAAAAGTCACAGACGGGTATACTTGCTTTTTTTTTTTTTAATTGGATATTTTATTCATTTACATTTCAAATGTTATTCCCTTTCCTGGTTTCCCCTGCTTAAACCTCCACCTGCTCTCCCTCCCCCTGCTTCTAGGAGGTTGCTCCCTCACCCACCCACCTACTCACACCTCACTGAGCAGACATTTCCCTACACTGGGGCATTGAGCTTTCACAGGACCAATGGCCTCTCCTCCCATTGATACCAGATAAGGCCATCCTCTGCTATAAATGCAGCTGGAGCCATGAATCCCTCCATGTGTACTTTTTGGTTGGTATTTTAGTCCTTGGGGTGGGGTCTGGTTGGTCGATATTGGTGTTCTTCCTATGGGGTTGCAAACTCCTTCAGCTCCTTCAGCCTTTTCTCTAACTGCCCATTGGGGTCCCCGTGCTCAGTCATGAAAGCAGTGCTAAGAGGAAAACTCATAGCTCTGAGTACCTCTAAAAAAAACCTGGAGGGAGTATACACTAGCACCTTGACAGAACATCTGAAAGCTCTAGAAAAAAAGAAGCAAATACACCCAAGAGGATGAGACAGCAGGGTATTCTTGTTTTATACATCTTAAGTTGGAGGTATCCCAATACCTACTCTTATATTATCAATAAGACATGGTGGCATGGTCGTAGTTTAGAAGTAATAGGGAATCACTACCCAATGTGATCAAGATGACAAAGACTTCATGAGCCTGTGAAGTCAATTATCATGCTGCAATGTCATCTAAACTCCAGATGCTTCCACCCAACATTCAAGCAATGTAGTAGACATCTAGGGATAGCAATTCATGTCTAGGAATGGAACCCAAGAGAAGTAAATCGGGAGATCCTATCATGAATACTCATCTAAACTTTACCTCCCAGTAAAAGAAGTTTTTACTTAATTTGTATAGCATAAAGTAGTAAACAGAAGAGATCAGATGTGCATAATTCACATCTGTTTGAGCCTCGAATTCTAAGAATTTTTTAGGCAAATCAATTTGATAAGTGCACCGTCCAGAAATACCACACTATCTCTTTGTCTCCCAACCATTTTCCCACACCCTTTGAGAGGACCTGAAACTTTGCACAAATTTGCCCCTTCCAAGGGCACACCACCTGGGTAAGTTTGGGTGAATAAGAAGTGTGTTATGGAATAAAGAGAAGAAATCCATATAGAATCATAGGGTAACAGTCATGTAACACAGCAATGAATAAATCTTACTTCAGATTACTAGCTGTGAGACCCTGGAAATATTATTTTTGTTATTTTTAATATAAACAAAAGTACAGTGTTTTCTTCTTCTGTTTAATCTCTCTAACACCTTCCATGTTACCTTCACCTCCTCATTCCTCTCAAATACATAGTCTCCTTTGCTTTGTCTTACACACACACACACACACACACACACACACACACACACACACACCTACAAGTGTCTGAGCCCTTTTAGTATTGATTGTATGTATGTGATTTGGGGGCTCACTACTTGGTATTGGATAGCTAATTATGGATTTATCTTTGTAGAAGACTAAGTCTCTCACTCTCAGCATTAGTTTATTGCCTGTAGGGCTTGGTCTAGGGGTGGGCCTGTGAGATTCCTGACTTCAGTGTCAGCATGTCTATGGATATTGTCCTTGTTTAGGCCTTGTTTAGACAATATTGGTGAGGTATCATGGGTGAAGATTTCTGCATCTTTCAGTTTTACTGTGAAAGGGAGACTACATATGTACGTATGTCATGGAGTCTTTGGCAGAATTAGATGAGTTGATATCCAAATGACAGCTATAATCAGGCATGTTGTAAGAACTGTATAATATCTATTATGTTAACATAAGAGAGAGATACTACTTCATAAGGATTTCAGTGAAAGACTTATTGAAGACTGAAATTTTGGAGCACTTTTATGTTTTGAACTATCATTATTGTAGGTCTTCCTTGAATTTCATCTAAATGATTTATCCCCACAGGTCATTTTATAGGAATGCACACATTTTAGCTAGACAATGTCGTTATCACTGGATTATCCTAATCTATATTCCTTTATTTCCTAATCTCCAATCTTCTCTATTGTTAATGGGCTATATATTTTTGCAGTAAATATTTACATGTTAAATAAATACTTGAGGATAATCAATATTGGCTGAGAGTACTTTCCAATGATGGAGAGAGAGTGACACTCACCGAGAAGTGAGCTCTTGATTCTTCCTCTCCTGTGGAATGTGACTGTTTCTTTTATCTGGAAGATTATGATTAATATTTTTGAAGTGACTAATATCTATTTAATATTATTTGCTATAAATTTACTTGTAAACATCTTTAATTTAAGAAAGTGATGATGTAATTGGTAGAAGTAAAATTATATTCAAGTTTTTAATATCCATTTAATATTCATTAAGGAGTAGGTGAAGAACATTATTGAATGTACATTTGAAAAATAATTTCTATTCAAAAAACTATCTGTCCAGTTTTAGTTAAAGATTCATTTTTTATAGCCCAGTTATAAAATGTTATACATAGAAACATATTCTATGTAAGTGCTGGTAACTTAATTACATTAGTGCAAACATACCTTTTAAAATTCCATTTCAAGGTTTCTTACTCTGTTACTCTAAAGCACAGCCTGAGCTTGACTGTAATTCCCTACCTAAACAGTTCTGATGAAAGTTGGCTTGTCCATAAATATAATCCCTCCTACAATATAAATTGCTCATCTCAATCACTCCTGCTCAGTCCTGGCTCAAGTGACATGGACAACAAAGAATTCTTCACTGTGGAGGTATTTCTGTATACCATTAAACATGTTCCTGTATTCTTGGCCTCCACACACGAAATGCCCACAGTGTCTAGTTGAAACACACATTTTCTTTTAAATGGTGCCAAATGATTCTTCAGAGATGAAAATACCACATGGCACATACTCACTGATAAGTAGATAGTAAGCAAAGAGCATGGAATACCCATAATACAACTCATGGACCACATGAAGGTCAAAAGGAAGGACGACCAAAGTGTGGATGCTTCAGTCCTACTTAGAAGGGGGAACAAAAGAAGGGAAGTAGAGGGTGGGAAAGACTTGGGAGGAAGAGAAGAGGGGGAGGAGAAAAAGAGGTATAGGAGGATGGAGGAAATGTACAGGGGATCAGGAAATTGAACAGAGGTGTGTAGCAGTGGGGGATGGGGAACTGGAGGTAACAACCAGAAAGTCCCATGTACTAGAAAAGCAAGAGCCTCCCAGGACCCCAAGGGGATGATATTAGCTGAAATACCCCACAAAGCAGAGGGAGAACCTGTCCAGACCATATCCAGAGGTTAGGTATGGCCTCTCAGTTGAGGTATGGGGCCACCCACCCATCTCCAAAATTTTAACCCAGAATTGCTCCTGTCTAAAGGAAATATAGGAACAAAGAGTGGAGCAGAGACTGAAGGAAAGGCCACCCAGAGACTGCTCCACCTGGGGATCTACTTCACATGCAGACACCAAACCCAGACACTATTGCAGATGCCAAGAACTGCTTGCTGACAGGAGCCTGATAGCTGTCTCCTAAGAGGATCTGCCAGATCCTGACCAATACAGATGGGAATGCTAACAGCCAACCCTCAGACTGAGCACAGGGACCCCATTGGAAGAGTTAGGGGAAGGACTGAAGGAGCTGAAGGGGCCTTATCTCGCATCAGTGGGAGGGGTGACCCTTGGTCCTGTGAAGGCTTGATGCCTCACTGTAGAAGAATACTAGGGTGGTGAGGCAGGAGTGGGTAGGGAGGGTGGGGGAGCACCCTCATAGAAGCATGGTAAGGGGGTAGGAATGGGGCTTTGCAGAGGGGAAACCAGGATAAGGGGGTAACATTTGAAATGTAAATAAAATATTCAATTAAAAAAAATAAAAATTTGAATTTAAAAAAAAAGATCAAACTACCCCTAGGTTGAAAACATGGCTTAAAAGGGATGGGGGAACAGACGCACAGTACTTTATCATCCTTACTTTGTCAAAATAAAGTTAAATAATATAAATCTCTTCTTTTGAATTTTTTCCACTAAATAAAAATAGAATGTCTCAAATAGAGTTTGGTGTGCTAAAAAAGGAACCATATCCTCAAAAGCTGCTGTGTTCAGAAACAGCTGTCTCTTAGGCAAAGAAAATTTCAGGTTTTGCTGATTTTTATTGCAGTTGCCAGTAACAAATTGACAGCTGCTAAATATGAATACTGTGGTATCATAAACCTTTGAAATTAACTTCCAAACTATGCTTGCCAGTTTTGACTCCATTGCACTGTTTAAAGCACAGATGCTTGTGACAAACTTCCAGTGTTGTCCTAAGAGAAAAATATAAACAATAACTCTACCCCCTTCCTTGTCCTCCCCTGCTTGTATTTAAAACCACACTTTAGGAAACCCTAGCTCCAGGCATCTTTTGAAATTGTTGAGAACATAAATCACAGCATATTTTTAATTATGTGAGCCCTTAATGCTTGCACTTAATTGTAAATTGGATTTAGTAATTTTCTTGCTGTGCTATATGTATTGTTAGAACCACATTTCAATGTGTCTTGATATAAAAAGCTTATAATAAGATCATTTAGCTGACTTATCACCTAAAACTTTTGCATGAACTCTGATTAATAGATTTCCTTTACTGACTCTTACTCCCCACTGAACAATGTGACCAATTCATTTTCTGGAATCTATTCCCAATGTTGTCTGATAACTTTGAAAGGGACAATCTTGCCATTCTTATACCTGTTGGTCCTGTATACTGTGAAATCAATTTTTTACAGCATCACTCTATGATCATGTTTATGGTTGTTGATGTCAGGCACGAAAAATTTAGTGACATTCAGCAAGAAGGAGAAAAGGGCAAACTCAAAGAAGATGAGGGCCTCAAAGACAAAAACACAGACTCAATAGCAATATGTGCCCAATGAGGACAAATACCACTGAATTAGTTAAACTTAATTAAAACTTCATAGTCTCTATAGAACAGTGGTTGATGAGGAGTGGGAGCAGAATATACACCCCCTACAAAAACCCCACAAGAAATGGGGGACCTTGGTCCAATTTCCAAAATGTAGTAGCCAGTCAGATTTTCTAAGACCCAGGAGACTCTTTCAGGATTTTAAACTTTATCCATTTCTAATATAGGACATAATGATATAACTTTCAACCTATAAGACTAAGATAACATTCAACATCATATAATATATAACTTATCTCATAGAAATGAGAAATATTGGGACAAAAGGAAAGTGGGAATGTTATAGTTATCAAGTGATAGCATTTCATTTTACTCTTGTATATATAATATGTATAACTATTTGTATGTGTATAAATTTTATATTCTAGATCTTTTGTTTTGTCAAAACAAAAGAGATCTTGTAGGCTAGACAAAAACAATATGCCTATCATAAAATCTAACTGTACTCAAAGAAGGAGATTGATAATAGTAATCCACAGAAAACTTTTCATTGTACCCAGGTAGGGAAGGAATATTTTTGTCTTTGTTTTTCTTTTCTGTGTAAGCTCACAAAAGGACACTAAAAACCCTGCTTTTAAAACTTTTAAAAAATGAATAACATACTCAGGATTATGTTTTAGCAAGGTCTTCCAAACATCGTACTCTGAAGGTGTCACATCAGACTTGTTTATGGAATTTCCAGTCCTGAAATTCAAACAACAATGTGGTACTCATTTTCCCAAGAGAACCTGATGGGACTACAACATTCACAGAGTGCTCATTAATTCATTCTTAGAATAAAGACACTGATAAGTTCAACATTGTTTGTTTGTTTGTTTGTTTGTTTTTTATTTTTTGATTGAGGGTTTTTCTGTGTAGCCCTGGCTGGCCTGAAACTCACTCTGTAGACCAGGCTGGCCTCAAACTCAGAGATCCACCTGCCTCTGCCTCCCAAAGGCTGGGATTAAAGGCGTGTGCCACCACCGCCTGGCTCAACATTGTTATTAATTGTTGTTATTACAAGTATTCTTTAATATTTATTAACCTCTCTAAACCAACGAAAGAGTAAAGCTTATCAATGTCGTCTTAGAATAATTACTGATGAATCATACTAAAAAGACTAATATGTTATGATCTTAGCTATAAGTGACTAGAATTTATTTCACCAACCATTTTCCTGCTGGAAATCAATCAAATACTGTGGTCAATAGGAAGCCAGTTGAGTATGAGCAGCCAGAGTCTTGATTCCTTAAAACAGTATGTACTCTACTTCAAAAATTAGCCTACTGTTCACAATACTGGACCTAATGTAAAACTGCATGCACTCACCCATGCACATGCGTGTACACACACACACACACACACACACACACACACACACACACATTGTGTATCCATTATTCCAGGCAAAATGAAAGTGGGAAAAAAAAAACAGAAGTTAATATTTTTGGTTTTGCTTGTTTGTTTCTTGGCCATAGACAAACTTAAAACATTTATGTCAGCATTTGGTTTACCATTAAGTATGTTGTAATGAATTACATTTAAATAGCCTTTAGCCAGGCAGTGGTAGCACACGCTTTTGATCCCAGCACTGGGGAGGCAGAAGCAGGTGGATTTCTGAGTTTGAGGCCAGCCTGGTCTACAGAGTGAGTTCCAGGACAGTCAGGCTATACAGAGAAACCCTGTCTTGAAAATAAATAAATAAATAAATAAATAAATAAATAAATAAATAAAATAGTCTTTAAAATGTTCTTGGAACTAAAAGTTCTTATGACTTCCACTTTCTTCTGTAGAATATAGTCTCATGTTATATTTTTCAAACTACTCAGTTCCTAGAATATATTGTGAGGACAATAGAGTAACTTTGTTTATAAAATGAAGGAATTTTTTTATTTTTTTGGTTTTTCGAGACAGGGTTTCTCTGTATAGCCCTGGCTGTCCTGGAACTCACTCTGTAGACCTGGCTGGCCTCAAACTCAGAAATCCGCCTGCCTCTGCCTTCCAAGGGCTGGGTTTAAAGGCATGTGCCACCACTGCCCGGAAGGAAAATGTTTCTTTAAAAATATTTTTTAATTATATAATATAAAATATTCCTTAAAGAGAAATGAACAATATTCAAGTGTGACCAAAATATTCTAATGACCTTCCAACACAAACACAAACCACAGGCAGGTCAGCAGGAAGAGTATCTTCTTTGGAGATAGTAAATGTACTGAATAGGGAAATGGGCATACTCTTCATTATATGAAAGAATAGAAGGAGAGTTACGACAGATGTAAAGAACAAAATAGAATGAACAGATGAATACTGACAATGTAATAGCATATATGTATGGATATGTCACAGTGAAACTCATTATTTTGAATAATTAATATATATTAGTAGGAAAATATAGTAATTTTAGGATGGATTTTATTGATCCACTTACTGAAGAAAATAATAAATAAAAAACTTTGCAAAAAGGTTGTCTTCATCTGGACATGCTTCTGTACTAACTGGAGCAGTTAATTGTGGAGACTGAAGCTGAGGTCAGGACATTGGCATCTGATGTACATAGGACTTTTAAGAGAATCTTGCAAGTTCAGAAGTAGAGTTGTTCCTCACATGGCAGAAGGGTGAAGACAGTCAGCCCACAGTCAGAAGCTCTTTATTTCAGCCTTAAGGAGAGTCCTTCTAACCCAACACCTTCTCTCATGCACTCTTCGAAATACTGTTGAACAGGAGATTAAGTTTCTAACAAAAATTCTGAAGGACATTTTCAGATTTAGCAATCGCGGCTCCACATGTTTATGAGTAAACAACTGAGTGTTAAGAGTTCTGTTTCGTGTGTTGCAATAAGTATTAAAAGTGTCATTAAGGGAAACATCTTTATAGAAGAAGGGGAAGGGGTTCTCACCAGGAAAGGGGATAATATTTGAAATATAAATAAGGAAATTGTTCAATAAAAAAAAAAGTTGAACATTAGAAATAAACGCTAGAAAAAAAGAAGTATCTGTTTGCGAGCAGATCTTGGCATACAGTGCATGGTCATAGAATTGTAGTATGGAAATTGTTTCTATTTATCTGTGGACACATAGCAAAGGATTGAAAGGATGGGCCAACTGCAGTTTGCACATATCTGGATATCTGCTTCCAGGTTAGAGTTCTCTAACAACCGCTGCTTATTATATCACATTCTCCACATTCTCTTTGTCTATTTAGGGTTCTCAAGAAAGTTGTACACATATTTTAATATGAGCTATGACAAAGACTCACTTAAACAGATAATTTATTTATAACTTGAGGATTGCTGTTACTGGAATCAATGACTGGAAGTTTGTAGTAATAAGGTATATCACAAGCTTTCCTGAATTCACAAAAGCTTCTATGCTGTTGATTGATGTCTTCGTGCCTGTCATTATAAATCAATATTGCTATTAGAAAACAATCACACACCTTCAGCAGGGATTTACAACATGTGGATCGAGAGCCCCTTTGAGGTCATAGCAGCTATCCTGCATATCAAATATTTACATTAAGATTCATAACAATAACTAAATTAGAACTATGAAGGAGCAATGAGTAATTTTATGGTTGGGGTTCAACACAACATGCGGAACTGTATTAAAGAGTAGCTGCATTAGGAGTATTGACAACCACTGTCTTAGATAAAGTGGAAATAAGAAGAAGGAAAGGAGAGGAGGAGGAGGAGGAGGAGGAGGAGGAGGAGGAGGAGGAGGAGGAAGAAACAGAAGGAGGAAGATCTCATAAGTTCAGTGCTTTCAATTTACTTGTTTGCATGTGAAAGTCATAAAACCATGTACTTTTTTAGTTAAGAACTCATCTCAAGGATGAATATCAAAATAAAACAAATAATTAAAGTAGCAACAAAAGCAGTAATTATGCACACAAGTCTATCCACAAGTGAATTTCTATGAACATGGAATTTTTTATTTTGTTTTTCTGTGGCCAATAGCCTGATGTTGCTAAATGAATTCTTGATATTGATGAATCCCATTCTCTGTCTTTGTCCTGGGAGATGTGTTGAAATGTAGAACTGGACCATCAGTTCTGGGAAAAATATGTCTGAGATTAGTAATGTAGTTATGATTCAATACTAATTTAGTGACTTATGTGATTATTGGAGGTAGCTTATGCACTGATTCTATGTTTTCAGTGAGATTTGATTGAGAGAGTAGAATCATACTGCTCCAGAGGGGTATTTGACAATGCCTGGAGACACTCTAGTCATTTTAAGTTCCTTGAAGTTAATGCTGCCTAGGAGATACTGACTGAACTCAAATTCTGAGGGCATTCTCCCACAACAAAGACTTACCTGCTTTAACAATGGATGAATGTGATGAAAAAAAATGAGCTAAAATACAAAACATTTGGGGTTCTTTCTGAATTGCCTATGGGGTTATTTATTTGTAAGATTTGAATTTTTTAGACTAAAAAGCAATCAATCTATAAAACTCCATTCAGAGCTGCAACAAATTAAGCCAAGTGCATTTGAACAAAAAAATATTTAACAAAGGTTTTTTGGTTTGTTGTTGTTGAAAGTTCAGAAATTCAAAAACCTTTGTCTTTTGATCCTGGCATGAGGGTGTGACTGTCTTTTTATTATTACCTGTCTGGCTCTGTGCATTGTAGCATGATTATCTTTTACTTCATAGCTAATATCTGCTTCTCAGTAAGTACATAGCATCTCTGTCTTTATGAGTCTGGGTTTCCTCACTCTGCATGAGTTTTCCTAGTTCCATCCATTTGTGTGCAAATTTCATGTCATTGTTTTTAACAGCTCAGTGATGCTCCACTGTGAAGATATAGCATATTTACTTTATCCATTTTTCTGGAAGAGTCAAATTAGAAGCCATGTCATCACTGATGGCTGTGACCCTGGATCCTATTTAAAAAGGTGGACTTTTCTAGACGGCACGCTGTAGGACTGGCTTTAGATTTAATGATTTGACCATTGAAAGCAGCTTTGTAGATATGACATTAGCTCAGGAAGACTGAGTCTAAATATCTTAGTTATTCACTGACCTCTGAGTTCCAAGTTCATAAAGCTTAAAATGCAGATACCAATGCATGTTTTTACCATGCTTGGGGCTCGATGATAAGTCCGTATTGGATCGTGTATGTGAAATTGTAGGTACTGAGTCTACAAACCTGTCCTGAGCACAGCATGACTACTGTAACAGTTACTGGGATTTTAAAGAAGATTTTTATTTCAATCACAACTACACTGGTTGCATGATTATTCTGTTTTGAAGTAATTTATAGAATGACAGAAGCTAATATTTGTCATGTGCTTTGAAATACCCAGAAGATGCTCCAACATGTAATAAGGACACATGCTCCACTAAGTTCATAGCAGCCTTATTTGTAATAGCCAGAAGCTGGGAAGAACCCAGATGTCCTTCAACAGAAGAATGGATACAGAAAATGTAGTTCATCTACACAATGGAGTACTACTCAGCTATTAAAAACAATGACTTCATGAAATTTGCAGGGAAATGGATGGAACTTAAAATATCATCCCAGAGAGCTAACAATAAAATAACATATAATAATAAAATAGCAATAAAATACACACAGTATGTACTCACTGATAAGTGGATATCAGCCCAAAAGTTCAGAATATCCAAGATTCAATTCACAGATCATCTGAAGCTCAAGAAGAAGGAAGAACAAAATGTGGATGCTTCAGTTCAATACTCACAGGAGGAGTGTGGAGCAGAGACTGAAGGAAAGGCCATCCAGAATGTGCCACACGTGGTGATCCATCCCATATACAGCCGCCAAACCCAGACACTGTTGTGGATGTCAGAAAGTGCTTGCTGATGGAAGCCTGATATGGCTGTCTCCTGAGAGGCTCTGCCAGACCCTGACAAACAGAGGTGGATGCTCGCAGCCAACCATTGAAATGAGCATTGACTGAGTCCGCAATGGAGGAGTAAGAGGAAGTGCTAAAGGAGCTGAGGAGGTTTGCAGCCCCATGGAGGGAGCAACAGTGTCAACAGGCCAGACCCCCTGGATCTCCTGAGGACTGGAACACCAACCAAATAATACACATGGAGGGACCTATGGCTCTGGTCATATGTATGGCAGAGGATGGCCTTGTTGGACATCAGTGAGAGGAGAGGGTCTTGGACTTGAGGGTATTGGATGCCTCAGTGTAGGGGGATACCAGGGAGGGAAGATGGGAGTGGGTGGGTGGGTGAGTGGGTGGGAGAGCACCCTCATAGAGGCAGGGGGATGGGGAATGGGATAGGGTGTTTCCAAAGGGGAGGCCTGAAATGAGGAAAACATTTGAAATGTAAAAAAAGAAAATATTCAATTTAAAAAAAAAAGAAATACGAGGAATTCTCACAGAGACTATGATTTTGTTAATTGCCTTCATCCTCCTAACAACTCCATTATATAATATGAACCACTCTCTACTTTATGGAAGGTTAAGAAGAAAATTACTAAATCATACATACATAATGACCAGTGTCGCTTGTATTTTGAGCCAAACCTTTGTTTTTCAGTGTGATGCTGTGATGTCATTCCTATGACATGGATATGCAAATGTAATTAATGTAGTGATCAAATAAGTCTCAATATGTTCAGCATCAAGTAGCAACTCCTGGAATCATTGCTCTTACTAACAATAATTATAAATGTGCTAAGATATAAATATTTTGCATATTTTTCTCATTGTTATTCTTATATTGGATAGGTGAAACTGAAGATGAAAGTATTGTGTAAAATGTAGTGAGACTAGTCTAGTACCACACACTATGGGTAAGCTGTTGAATTGTGTAAGAGTGTAATGAGAATAGTCTATGGCTAAGCTGTGTCGAATTGAAGCTGTTTTAGAATCTTTATTGCTAAAAATTAGACTTTACTCTCTCCTTTTTAAAGTGCATGTGTGTGTATGTATGTTTACAGGCACATTTGTGCCTATGGTATATATGAATTTGTGTGGTTGCAGAAGCCAGTGGACAACCTGAGTGTCACCCTGAGGTATATTGTCCACCCTCTCTGAGAAAAGATCCTATTTTCCTAGTAGTTTACCAGTTTGGTGAGGCTGGATAGTAGTGAGTCCCTGTGATCCCTTCCTCTTCCTCCGTGGCATTGCACCTGACATTTTTGGGTTCTGGTGGGTCCAAGATATGCACAAAAGTCAATTTATCCCCTGAGCTCTCTTATTTTAAAACATGTTTCTGTGTATGTTCTACTTATATAACATTACACAAATTATATGAGAAAATGAAGTTGTCTTAGAATTAATAAGACAAATTTAGAGAAATGTTCTATCTAATGTATATCTCATTAATATAAGTGAGTTGTGGAGGAAGGGCATGGATTATTGTTTTATAGAGGTCCTGAGGCAAGAACCTTATTGGAAAGAAAGACACTAAGCACATATGCGTGTTCATCTGACAGATGGTGAGAGCTTACAGCCTAGAGATGACTTTTGTGTTGCCTCTAATAAATAACCATAATGGAAGTTTTGAATGTGTAGAGCAATCACAGAGAGTTGATTTAGGACCACTTACTATGTGACCTTTATTAACATTAATTTAATATATCAACTGAATTTTAAGAGTCATGCCCTTCATAACACTGCCTAAGGATATGTGTATGAAAATTAAAACATTAATGCAAACACATAAAATACAAATAGCAGCAGCATAAAACACACAGCAGGGAAGTCCTTTGGGGACATAATAACCAAAAAGACTAATTATGCATGTAGGTGTACATTACCTCCAAGTGACTTAAAACAATTTGTATGCCTAATGATGATTACAGAAATACTCTTTGGCCGTTGGATTAAATGGGAACTTTGTGGCACATGAAGATCATTGCCTTGTTTCACAGCCAGTGTTGACTTCAGTGTTTAATCTGAAAAATTCAGATAGACCCTTACATATGACTAGTTTTCTTACTTGGCAAATTAAGTAAAAATATATAACAAGTTCCAGTTATGTGCTACTATAGAGAAAACCCACAGCGTTTTGAACTGTGATTAGCCAAATGAATCAAAGCTTTCCCATCTATACTCAAACTTGAAAGCTAAATTGAAAGCAACTGCTTATTATTATGTGCCTTCCTGTGTGCTACAGCATGTGTGGAAGCCAGAGGACACTATCTAGGAGCTGCTTCTCTCCTTTCATGTCAGACCTGGGTTTCAAATTGAGATTACCAGACTTGCTGTTCAATACTTTTATCCACTGAGCACCTTGCTGGTCAAACTCCCTTATTACGTATATTTATTTTGTTTTTCTTGCTCTTGTCTGAATTTATTTCAGATGTTTTGTGGAGAATGTGCTTCTTGATTTCACAGTTACTGTTATTGGGTAGCAGGACCTCTGCTTGTTTCTGTACACTCCCATAAGTTTGCTCCAACAATTCTGATTAATTACCAGAGAAGAAAATGCCATTGTACTGACAAAGAACTAATCACAGGGTAACAAGGAGATGTGAATTGTGTGTAGGTCTATTAATGCATACTTGGGGAAAACTAGGAAGGTAAATAAATTCCTTTAGGACTGAAGATTAAGCTAAGTGATTTTTAGAAAAAGTTAGTTTGCTTAATACTAATCTGTCAGCAGGTAACTTATTTTCTCTTGTTCTTTCATTTGTTTTGGAGGTCATGGGAAAAAACATGTGCTCTAGAGTCTGAGTCATTACTGCCTGCCACACAGTGATTGTGGACACTTTCCTTGCCTCTAATTTAAAAGAAGAAAGAATAGGTCTAAGGATTCATCAGGAGCCTTGCTTTTTGTCACCGTTGAACCCATTGCTTTCACAAGACATTACTGAATTTCCTTTGTTTTCCCAACATAAATTAGTGTTGAAAAAGGGCCCAGACTAAGAGAACAGTGGTGATCTTCATTTATAGAGAGTAGGGAGGCTTAAGAATTGAACAGAAATAAAAATATTAGTAGTCTGTGATTGGTTTGTACCATTTGAGAAGGCATCTTTGCATACTTTCAATATTCATGTCATCTTCCGCTCATGTCCTAGTTCTTCAGGAGCCTTGTAGGTGGATCCTCATAACTTACTTCTTCTAGGAGATGTTGAGTTCCCTCTGAGAGGTGAGCAGATCCTTTTCCACAGGATATTCTTCAGAGTAATCATGTGTGCGTGTGTGTGTGTGTGTGTGTTTGTATGTGTGTGTGTGTGCGTGCGTGCGCATGCATGTGAATTTAACTCTTTCTTTCCCTATTATCAAAATTAATTTTTAGCCGGGCAGTGTCTAGGAAGATAAATGGAGAGATAAAGGGGGAACACTTGGTCATCTTGCTTTTTTCCCCAGTTAGGTATGTGGGTGTATAAGTTATTCTGCTAATATAGCAGATTTCTGCTTCTAAATGCATCCAGGTCCACAATACTGACAATTTCTGTAATGTTCCTGTAATATAGAATTGTTTCATTAATGAAGCTGCTATTTAAATTCTGTAGTGTCTAACTTGACTGGATTTTACCCACTCTATCCTTTTTTACATCACCTTGACAAATGTTTCAGAATGATCCTCTGGATAACTAATAAGTGCTCGAAAGTCCCATAGTTGTCTTCTTTGATGTTTTCACATGTATTTATGACATCTAGAATAATATTATTCAAACTGGATTACACCAACTTAATTAAGCATAAAAGTATATTTAAGCAGTCACATCAATTTCCTAAATAACAAATAATAAAGTAGTTATAAGACATAATGAAAGTATGCATATTATAATAGTAAGCTTTTCCTGAAATGTTATTCATTTTAACATAATATAAATGACCTAAATCAATGTATATACAATAACTGTTATATAAAAACAATTATTAATGGCTTATGAACAGAAATATTCATATTTTTGACCTATAGAATAAAGGAAATATTAAACATGATCCTAAGATGGCCATAAAAACCTTCAAATGACTTCAATTGACATTATCCTTTTCTCCTAATCTTGCTAAGCATACATTTCAAGTGATGTTCTTTTATTTTGCCTTATTCTACATCACTTTGCTAATTATAAGCATGAGTTTTATTTTCTCCTTCCCTTCATCTCATCCATTTATTTATATTTGACATTTGACTAATCTGAGATATGAACTCCTCCAGGAAACCCATTGAAGTATCTTTCTGGGTGCCTGTTTCTTGACCTTGTTATCAGATACCTGTAATTACGAATAGTGAAACAAAAGGGCAAGTGGAAATTTTGGGGGAAAATTCTTATGTTTAGTAAGTCTTGATGCTTTGGCTATCTATCGTGATGTCCACCACGATTTTTAGTGTATAGCTCTTGATTTTCTAAACCATAAAATGAAAATATCATCCCTCCTAAATGAGTAAATATATGTTACATGCAATGCAGAGTACTAGCTTAATACAATTTAGGATTAGTGGTATATTTTTCTTATAATTCCAGTAAAAATTCTACCACATATCCAGCCATACTTACCTGAATGCCTGCTTACCTGCAGCATAGACCAAGATAATGCCATGAAAGCAAAAGGACAAATAATTCTATTTATAAGGAGGATGGAGAAGCTGTTAAAAGAGACATGATATTGACATGAGACACCTTGAAATTCAAGCAGGAGCCTTGAATATATCTAACTCTTAGAATGATGCTTACAGCTTTTCTTCTAAACCAACTCACATGATCCATGTTGTTTGGAAGCCACTTGGGCACCTTATAGAAGGTGGGTTTGTGGGCATGAGAGAAGATCATTGGTCAAGAGCATTTGCTGTTCTTGCAGAGTACTGGGATATAACTCCCAGAACCCGCACGGTCTTTCACAGTCATTGACAACACTGGTTCCAGGGGATCTGACTTCCTCTTTGGACTTCAGCATGTCCATGTGCTTATACATGCATACATATATACATGCACATATCCATACAGGCAAAAATCATCATACACATGAAATAAAATAAATTTAAAAATAAAATTTGGACTTTGGACTCCATCCTACATGTTTCTAATATCTGTCACTCATTTTTTCCCAGGGGAAAAAAAAACTTAACTTAGGCCCAGATTAGAGGAACAAAATAAAATTTAAAAGCTGAAAATGATTTATCATCAATATGTTTAGGAGGAAGAAAACAATACATGTAATATGGAAAATATAATGTTCTACCAATACTATGGTCTTTCCAATAAATTACTCTCTAATAATTTTTCTCATGACTTCCACCTCCACCTTCCCATACAAAGCAACCTTAATTTAACCCTTATTAGAAAAAAAATTTGTGTTATTCCATATGTTTCAGCTGGAGTTATAAAGCAACCTTTAGCTAGATATGTTCTTGGCTTTGGGGGACCATTTCTAAAATGGCAGTTGAGTGTACTCCTGACAATTCAAGCTATCTAAAACTGTCTATTAAGGTAAATATTTGATACCACCTCTATATGCAGACTGAAAAGTCAATTAACAAAGACCTTTTGAGGATGTAGAGCCTAGGAATCAGAATTTTCTAAATAAAGATTATCAGTTGATTCCAGTATGCAGTTAAATTTGAGAACCACTATCTTTAAAATACTAAAAATGGTATGGTATAAATAGTGATGCATCCGTTAGTTCTTTAACAAGACGATCTTTTTTAATTCTTCATAAATTAGGCAGCTAGAAATAGTGACATGAACTTAATAGTATAGTCTTCCCAGGAAACAGCAAATACTTATTCTCACTGATTGTCAACATCTTCCTGGCTGCCATTACCACCGGATAGCATTATAGTAGCTGCATTTTTAAAATATTATAGCATGCAAATGTGTTGTGAGATGGGTATGGATGCAAGCAAGGCAAAATGGACTGGCTACCATTTTACAGAAAAAAAAGAGGATTTCTTTTAAGGAAGGGTAATTAAGTTTTTGGGAGAGTGGTCTTTGATCATATTCCCTAGAGGTAGACTAAAATAAGTGGGATGCTCTACTTCAAAAGGAACAATAAGATATCAGATTATGTGGAAGGGGAAGAAGCAGAGAGCAGATTCGATCATCTCCCTAGTTTCAATTTAGTTAATCAAGAATATTCTCTTCTTTTTTAACACTGGTATTCAATGTTGAGCCACTGAACAAGCTCTGCCTTTCCCATAGTGCCATTCCAAACTACTGACCAGGACAACCTTTTCAGTTTTTCTGAGGCCCACTGTTCAGCACAATAATTACCAGTTTACTCTAAGTGATCTTTATTTTTTCCAGCCTGTAATTAAACCGTGGAAGTTGATGACCAGATTATATTGTTTCTGGGCTTCCATCCTCCCTGTGTGCTGCCGTCTGAAAACTCCACAGCATTTCCAACAATGAGGATTTTCAT
>JADRCD010218493.1:14832-29918 GCA_019843815.1 Montemys delectorum | reverse complement strand
CACACACACACACACACACACACACACAAACAGAGAAGTGAACAGAGAGAAGAGCGACTGCCCTGTTATCTTAGCACCTCTGTTCTTTTGCAGACACGAGAAACCACAAACCACTCAATGGCTTACGTTTCCTTGATTCAATCAAGCCATGCCCTTGGCACCTGAAACGAAGATTAACTAGATGCTAAAAATGCACTTCTTGAGTCCAATTCCATTGCCAGGGAAAGCTTCCAGGTACCCTGAGAAAACACTGGGGGAAAACAGGCTACAATTCCAATTAAACACCATATTGAGTACTTTGGTCTCAGTACACTCTATTTGTTTAGTTTCTAAGAATATTTGATAAGAGAAGTGCTAGGGTGGCAAAAAATTAATTAAAGTAAGAAAGAATGATCTTAAGAGAGAAAGGGAGGGGGAAAGCTAAGAATCTGTAGATGGCTTCGCCCCACACCTGTCAGCAATTAATTAATCACTAATTCCTTCATTATTTGCAACTTAAGATCCTTTTTTCCCTGGAAAAAAAAAAAAAAAAAAACAAAAAACCCACAAACCAAGGTTATTGTTTTTTTACTTGTCTAAGTAACAAATTCTAAAAGACAACCTCTAAAATGGGTTAGGCCAGTGCTAACCTCATTGGAGTATAGTTGAGTGTTGTTGCTGAAGGTCTTTGGGATTGGAGAAATCTCTCCTCATTGAAATGCAGAGCACCAGAGTCCATGTGCTCCACATCATTCAGGGGAACACAGCCAAAGCATCCACAGCTATCTGGATGGCGTGGGTGAGAGTAGGGAAGAAAGAAAGCTACCTGCTGCTGGCCTGTTTATCACTCATCTATCTACTTATTTTTCTATCTTTCTATCTATCTATTTATCTATCTGTTTATCATCTATCATCATTATCTATCACCTATCTCTAATCATCTATCATTATCTATCATTTATCTCTCTATATCTATCTAACCTATCATTTATCTATTATCAATCATCTATCTATAATGATCAATCTATCTCCTAATGTAATAATTGATACATTATGTGGATTTTACCACATTTTAAATTTAGTATAATTAGTGTGTGTGTGTGTGTGTGTGTGTGTGTGTGTGTGTGTACTTAGGTACCACAGTATATGTATGGAAGTCAGAGGACAACTTTCATGGGTTCCAGAGATCAAACTCAGGTGTTCAGACTTACCCAGAACACACTTGTATCTGATTAGCCTGAGAATGGATGAGCAAAACTCTTAACAGTCTGCCCTTTGTCCCAGGGCAGAGACCAAACATGTTGTCTGTCTATACTGTGATGTTCTCCTATTTTTACTCTTACCTGCTTGCTCTTCTCTGAGTTAGCAGCTGAGAATCTTAACCAAAGTGATTTATGGCTGTGTTGAGTCGGGCCTGGCCTGACACTGATGGAGTCCCTTATCTCCCGCCCATGTTCTCCCTGATGACAGCCACCCTCTTAAGTCTCAGTCAAGAGCATCAGCTCTCTGTCCCTGGGCGAGGCTGGTGGCAGAGGAGAGGGGGTGTCATGAATGCATTCTGACTGTCATACTCATCTGAGCTGTCACCTGCCTCTGCACGGCTTGACTGGACTTTTCAAAACCTGGAAGGAAGATGAGGCACCTCAGGAGGCCCAGACTATGTTCCCACGCATGACTTCTATGACCAGGGAGGTCTGTGCTTTGGATAAATTTGGGGAATACCATTTCTAAAAGGCAACACAGGCCACATACGCTTGCATTAGTTGCTCAGTCTCCCAGTCCCCTGTCAGGAATTAATGGGTGTGGTGACAGCCCACCCTGTGGGCCCCCTCCCTCCTGCCCTGTCTCTGGTAAACATCAATGTGTTTTCCTCTTTGTGGGTGCTGCAGTCACACACAGTCCTGGGTAGAGAGGTGAACACAGGGATGGGGGTGCTAAGGTACCCCCTAAAGGCTCCTTGAGAGATAAAAACATGGGGGTCCCCAGGAGAATGAAACAGAACTTCGTTTAAGCCTGGTTTTTGAATTGGCCCCAGATGCAGTGACATTTTCTTTTTTGGCTGCTTTGAAAAAGGAAGAGAGGAGAAAATGTAGAATGTGACATTAAAGATGGATGGGGCTCAGACAAATTGAACAGCTTTGAAGGCTTCCCCAGTGCTGAGCAGGAGGAGGGCAGGTCTCCATGGTGCGCTTCTGGAGATGCAGTCTCTCGTCCTGAGCCCAGAGAAAACCTCCTAACAAACGAATGGAAGAAATGGCCGGCTTGCTACCAAGGAAAGTTTAATATTTAACATTGTCTGGCTGGTGAGTGTGCCCAGCTTGGCTCATCTACTTTGGTTGACATTTGCAGCAGCAGTGTCTGGAGGTGAAAGGTTGGGCACCAGGCAAAGTCTCCTCCTGGCCTTCTGGGTCTGCCTGGCAAGGCATCTGTTGGGAGTCCCGTGCTAGTCAAGATGCCCTGTATCATGTGCCTGGCTGCTCCTTTGGCGTTAGAGAGCTTGCTCCAGTTGGCCTCACCGTGTGTAGGAAGCAACCAGAAGGGGCAGAAAGATGACTTAGGGAGAGCTGCTGGCCCACTCATTTTTTTGGGGGGGGGAATCTTTTCTAGGCTAACCTAGCTGTAGCTCCTTATCTTGTTATGTGCAGGATGGAAAGGGGAGACTAGAGATGATAAAGAGGCCCAAAAATTGCTTGCGCGGCTCCTAGAGGCAAGGATGTGAAACTTGCTGATTCGTCTAGCCACCCCAGAATGAAGCCTCTCTCTCCATCACCTCCGAACTTGGTCCACAGCTGAGCGAAGCCTGATATATCTTCCTCATCTTTGACGTTTGGTACCTCCTCATCTCAGTTTCTGTGCTGGGCCTGCTGGGATATTCGTCAATGTAGGGAAAAAGCAGCTCCCACCTTTGACCACCCTGTATATCCACAGGAATGAGATTCTGACGTCTGGGCTCATCTTCAGGGAGGTCTGTGCACCCTGGACAGGAAAGCAAGTTATACATTTAAAAATAAAAAGACCCTCTCTGCCTGGACGTAAGTACGAGAGCCTGACTTTAGTGGCCATAGCTGGTGCTGGTCAGAAGAAAGACTCTCGCATACTTAGAAGTTATAAGCTTTAGTTGGTGTTAGCTACCAGTGACCCCCTTTTTGATTAGTATAGCTAAATTACCTTCTCTCGCCTTTGGGCTCTGATCCCACAAAGCAACAGAAATTGAAATCGTGGTGAGCCGTGGCAGTGGAGTCTGCACTGGGGAGAGAACCTCAGGGACCTTGTTAATGTAACACGCCCTTCCATGATGGGAGCCAAGAGCCCCCACATAATGAATTTCTCTTCTGGTAATCACTCACCAGAGCATGGTGACCTGTGTATTTTTGCTGTGCTACACATTTTTAGACTTTCACAGTGACTTGTCAGCACCTAGGAAAAATGAGTTGGATATGACCCATCTCTTTGAGAGATGCCCTCCCCAGCTGCCTTTCATCTTGGTTGAGAGAAGGAGTAGGTGGGACCACCTGGAAAGGCAATGGGGTGGGGGGGCTGTGATGCAACTCCAGGCCCCGGCTCCCGGGAAGATTAGCATAGGCATGCCAAGCCGGTGGTGCTCTTGCTATGTTAAACCCCAGTATTGGGTCCAAATGGCTCCACAGTGGCCTCTGCCTTCTGCACCTGTTGTTTCCTGTAGCATAGTGAGCTATGCAGGGAGCGTCTTTCTTCTTGAAGGCATGGGTGCAAATGGTGGTGTCATTAGACATCTGGACACCCCATGGGTTCTTACAGACTCTGGGGTGATGCCAGGGCACAAGGCTATCGTCTGAGTCACATGTGTGAGTGTCACCATCTGCAACTGTAATTCTAACCACGTGGTCAAATTGTAAGAAGGGGTTTATAACCAGCTTTTATTGCATTTGTGGATCATGATGACTAAACAACAGATGGGAAACCAACCAAGATTTCTAATCTCTACCTCTTCACTGAGGGAGTGAGCCGGGCTGAGGGAATCGCTTGGTGGCCTCTCTGTGGTTGTCTATAATTAGGGCAAACACTACTCCCCCCCATTCTCTGCCCTGGTTTTATATACTCATTCTAATAAGACCATAAACACGATTTTGTTTGTTTGTTTTAATACTATGACTCTTGATTTCTAGAGAAATCTTTGGTAGAACAGAAGCTCCTGAAACAATATTGCCAAATAAAATGTAGAATACCCAGTTAAATCTGAATTTCCCCCAAACAATGTGCCACACAGGCACGAGTATATTTGGACAAGCTCACACTCACACACACACACACACACATCATATGTACACATACACATGTATACATACACCATCTCTGTACACATACACACATACACACTATATGTGTCCATATAGACTATGCACACACAACAGTAATAAAAAGACTTAAATGTGGTAAAATTCACATAATGATATATTTATACATTGCTTTAACCATTTTGAAATATACAACTCATTGATTCTAAGAACCCTCACAGTATCTTGTAACCACTACCCATTTCCAGAACTTTCTCAGAGCCAACTCTATACCCCTTAACGGTAAATGCCAACTCCTCTCTCCTTGCCTCCGGAGCTCTCTAACCTTGTGTAAGTAGACTCAGAAGCATTTGTCTTATTGTGTCTGCTTTACTTTACTTAGCACAATATTTACAAAATCCATTCATGTACTATGTGTCAGGATGTCATTCTTTTTAAAGGCTGGATAATATTCCATTATATATGTTAGTAACTTCTGTTGAATCTCTAATCTGTTTATGGGCATGTGTGTGTTTCTACCCTTGGTCATGGAGAATGATGCTGTTCTGAACACAGCTGCAAGGGGTCTGCTTGAGTCTGAACTTCCGATTATTCAGGGGATACAGACCTGGCAGTAGAGCTGTTGAATTATGTGATGACTCTGTTTAACATACTGAGGAATTGCTGTACTGTCTTCCTTAATGGCTGCTTGGGCCATGTAAGTTAAAATGTCACTACACCATTAAATCCCTCCCTTTCCTTCTTTCTACCCCTCCCATGTCCTCTCCTCAAAGTCCCTCTCAAATTCATGGTCACCTCTTCTTTATCCATTGTTGATACAAATACTTACAAGAGAATAAATATAAATACCCCCTGAGTCCGTTCAGTGCCTGCGTGTATAAGTGTTTACAGTTGACCACTTGGTTTTGGATAACCAACCAAGGACCTTATCCCTGGAGAAGTCCAATTCTTTCAGCAGTTGTTAATTGCTTTAGGTATTCATCTAGGGTGGGGTCCTCCAGGCTTTCTCCCACCTACCTGGGGTTTGTGTTGGACTTGGTAAGATCTTGAGTTAGGCAGCCATAATGCTGAGATTTCGTGTCACAGTAAGAACGAACACCTCACAGCATACTTCCGGGCCCTCTGGCTCTTACAATCTTTTGACCTCTTCTTCCTTGATCTTCCCTGAGCCTTGGGTGTAGAGGTGTATTATAGATGTATTGACTGGGGCTGGGCACCCCACGGTTGGTTCTTTTCTGCATTTTGACTGGTTGTGGTTTTTCTGTAATTGTCTGCTTCTGCCGTACAATGAAGTTTCTTTGATGAGTGATAAGATCTGCATTTGTCTACATGTGGTGACTAGGTCCCTGGTAGGCAGCAGGCCTGGGCCACAGGCCATTTTTATTGGCTAACTCTGGCAACATTTCAGCTGTTTCAACAGAATTTTAATTTGACTATTTTATTTAACCTAAAATACCATGGTCAAAGAGAAACGAGTAGTGGCTGGGAGTCCTTGTAGGGACTTGTGGACATGCTGTCCCTGTCCAGACTCTCAGCAGGCTCTACCCGGCACCTCTGAAGCTTTCTTCTCTCCGGCTTCTACAGCACAGACACCCAAACATCCCTGGAAGTCAGAAATCAAAGCGCACGCAGCCCCAATCCTAGCTTACAGAGCAGCAAGCCAAGACAAGTGAGTCACAGCTTCCCAAGGTGACAGCATGATCGGCACGACTGAATCTTGAACCCTAGTCTCTTAAGAATCCCAACAACAGTGTTTTCTTTTTTACCCTCTCAACAGGTCTAAGTTCAAGGAAAAGCAGAGGACTGGGAACTTCAAAACCTTAGGAGAGTTCTTTGAACTCCCACGGGTCTTAAACACAGTTGGCTCCAAAAAGAGACAGGAATGCTCAAGGAGGGGTGGGAAGAGGAGGCCAGGGAGAGGGGAAGAGGAAGAGATAAGCAGGCCCAGGTGGTCAAGCTGAACTGCCAGGGTAAGAGTGCTGACATCTGCTCCCCGGTACACCTAGTCAGCAGGACAGAGCGCGCAGGGAAAAGCTGTATTTTGGTTCCAGGCAGAAGTAGTCAAGGGCCTCTTTGGGAGATTTATTGGTGGATCTTGGTTCCAAACCTCTGCAAACCTGGCTGCGAAGGCGTCCGGCCATGGGCTGCGGAGGCCAAAGGCTGCCTCACAGGCAGTGAGGCTGAACCTGGAATTGGAGGTGGGTCCGTGGTCCAGTGCTGGTTCAGTGGGGAGTTTGGTGAAGGGCTACCAAGGGACCCTCACCAGATTCTCACATCTCCAGTGCCTGACCCCAGGACTTTACTTTCACCAGAGACGAAGGCCTTTCTACGGAGGCTGGGCTCCTGTGTGTACACGGGATCGGACAGGACCAGAGTCTGTTCTTGTCTGCTCTGGTCCTGCCCTGTGGGTTCTCTACTGAAAGCCGAATTGCTACACTGATGTCCCAGGATGCTAGAAGCAGGGGTGAGGAACGGCTCAGGCCCACATTTCTTTTGCAAAGGAGCCTATCTTTGGTTACTTTGTACAGCCCTTGAAAACCCGTGAGAACAGGAAGACTGCCCCTCCACCTATGAACACGCTCACACACACACTCACACACATGATCTCCAGGTTTGTTCTCTGGCAGAGAAGGGAAAGGAAGCAGGTGTCATTTCTTTTCTTTCTTTTCTTTTCTTTTCTTTTCTTTTCTTTTTCTTTTTTTTTTTTGGATAAGCTGCAGAAACAATTTGGACCATGGCTCCCTCTGAGGTTTCTTTCAGGGGTCTCCAGGGAGGACTTGGAAGGAATATCCTTCCGCCAAGAGCCTCTTCCCATAGTTACAGAGAAAGCCCTGGAATATGGGAGGACTAGCCTAGTACACTGGGGTGGGATCCACGAGAGATGTTTAGGAGTATTGAGAAGAGGGAATTTGGGGCCAAGCTTGGCCTTTGCCTCCACTCCTAGGACCCTGCCTAATTAGCTGTTGGTAGGAATGGGCACTGAAGTTAACTGTGAGTCCCTTGGCACAACAGCAGCAGCAGCAGCAGCGTAGATCTGAGGACCCACAACAGGTAGCAGTTCTTAATTCCTCCCTCTGTTCCTGACTCCACCGTAATGTTCTCACTCAAAGGGCATTTGCTTTTGAAGGGATTCTGATTAGCTTGGCCAGGAGTTATGGCCTAAAAGCCTGTGAGAATGGGAACAGTGTTGGGCCGCTCCTGTTTCTAGGTCCCCTCCCACACTGTCCCCACCATCAGTGTGGTAGGAAAGAGACAGCCTCAGCGTCCAGATGGGTCCTGTTCTCTCAAGCATAGGCCTGTTCCAACTGCGTTTTACTGGCCTGCCTCCTCTGTGGATCTCATAAACATTTCCAGAAGGATATAGATAAGAAAAAAAAAGTTCTTCTGTAAACACTAGATGGCTAGCAACCAGGAGATGTTATTAGCTTATTAAGATTTTCAAAATACCCAAAGCTCGGCTGAAGGAAGAAAGAGATGTGCTTACATTTTACTCTCTGTTCCTGTTACAGGGGTCAGTAACTTGATGGAAGCCCAGGTCTCAGAAGGCTTGTGAAGTCCATGAAGATCACAGGAGGGGCCAAGAGAGAAGTTGCAGATTTGGCTGTGGTGACCTTCCAAGGCCTGGGAGTAAAGAGCGTGATTGCCCCTTCTGAAGATGAAGGGAAGTCACAGACTCATTCAGATAAGAGAGGGTCTCCTCACTCTGACCCCTCGAGCTCCAGTGTGATCTATGCCCCCTGGAATCAAACTCTTAATTGACTGCTTTGTGTCCTGGGAAGGCGCTGACCTCTTTCTCCTCAGAAGGATGTGAGCAGCTGTCTCTGAGGCACTTTTCCTTAGCCCCTCCTCCTCCATCTTGGAGGCAGGCCTTCCTTGATGATTTCTTTAGAGACAGGAATCCTGGTGATTCCTGTTAGAGGCACCTGCTAATTGCCGGCACTGCCATTTCCCTGTAAGCAGTCCTGATTCTGTGTGTGGTATGTGTTTGGCTACTTGGTTCCCCCCACCACACACACACACACACACACACACACACACACACACACACTAGAGTGTAAAAAGTAATGAAGTGTTCAAAAACATTTCTTAAATAAAACAATCCGGTCAAATTTTCCTTCTTTGGAGTGTGTGTGTGTGTGTGTGTGTGTGTGTGTGTGTAAAAAAGCATTAGAAGAAGGAGGCAAGTTCAGCTCTGGTTTATAACTTCTTTAAAGAGAAGGTCTACCTGGCTTTGCTTGGTGAATCACTCTGTAGGAACAGTACTGCCTTGGAGTGTATCTGGCTTCCTTTTGCCTTCACTGTCTGGGTCATTTTGAATCCCTTTGTGAGGCCAGCTGTTACAAGATAATACCTGTGATCACCATGCAACATCTACCTCATGAGACATAGACACAGAGGTACAGACAATCCGATAGCTGACTGGAGAGCCCTAGAACAGGGTCAAGACCGGCTCCATGACTCTAATTGGACCATGCTAACCTACAGAGGTGTACAGCCTGTTTACGGGGTCACATGTTGTTTCCTTTCCTGTTGCTGCAGACTAGGGTTTCCCCACAAGGCATATCTCCATGGGCCCATTCTGATAGTGCCTGCATCTAATAAATGTAGGATGATGCAGGGATTAGAAACCTAAGATGCATAAGGACTGGATCAAGGGTTAGACAGCATGGTGCTGTCCAGAATGACCTAGTTAACACAGCAGCTGCTGAATATCTGGGGGAACAACAAGTAAATCAATAATCATGGTTGTTATGTAACCAGTTCCGGCGAGAAGTCACTTGTGTGATTCTATATAAATGTTCTCGGGTTGAAGAGTGTGTGCTCTTGTCCAGAGTGGATAAAAGTATGGCATTGCATTTGCCCCTTCTGTAATCTCCCAGCTACTCACAACTCTCCATTTATTGACCCAGGATACTCATTGCCCTTAGACTTGTGGTAGGTTTGTTTGTTTCGTTGGTTGGTTTGCCATGTGTTGGTACTTTATTCCCTTTCTGACCAAATCATATTCCATTGTATGAGTATTTTTATTTATTCAATTGAACATCAGGATTTTATTCCCTTTTTAAAGGTTTGCCTTTATTATTTATTTATGTGTATGTGAAGATGTCTCAGAGTGCCCATGTGTGCAGGTGCCTGAGGACGCCAGAAGAGGGCGCTGAATCCACAGGGAAGTGTTAGCCCCTCCTCAAAGAAACTTCCCTTTGCAATTGATGGAGCCCATTGCAGAAAACCACAGCCAATCAAAATGCAGAGTTGTGGAGTTCAGTCAGGGACATAGCTATAAAACACTCCTGTACCTAAAGATCAGGGAATATTGTGGAAGACTTGTCAGAAAGATTGTAAGAGCCAGAGGATCACAGAGTTGGCTGTGAGACTCTATCTACTAGAAATGTCAGAAGCTACATCCATAAAATCTCAGCAACATGACTCCCTAAAACTGATCTGTACAGGACACCACCAATAGACATGGTTAGTGTGGCTGGCGGAAACACCACACAGTCTAAACCCCCACACAGAGAACTCCATGTTACTAAGGAATGCTGGGAGCAGGAGAGACAGTCTTCCCCAGAGAAGAGTACACCAAATAGACAGCCTGGAAAGCACATATGCAAGTAACATTAGACAGAGTCAGTTATATTAGGAATACATATATTCCATATATATATATGTATATATATATACACACACATGTATGTAACAAGTTAATAAAAAAAGGGGACTATAAATTTAAAAGAGAACATAGAGGAAAGGGAAGGGGGAAATGATGTAACTTTACTTTCAAAACTAAAAGAAATAATTGAAAAATAAATACTAAACGAAAACACAACTCATAGAATGGAAGAAAACATTTGGAATGCATATATTGAATTAGAGAATAATACCCAGACTAGAGACCAGTAGTTCCTAAAACAGAAAGAGCAACAGGATTCCCTGGTGGGTTTTTGAAATACAGAACTCGCCTAGGCGTTCCCAGAGCTTCTGATTCATTAGATCTGGGAGAGGACCCAACGTATGCATCTCAAGTAAGTGGCAATTGATGGCAGTGCTGCTGGCCCAGAGCCAGGCCTGGAGATCTCTCCTAGGCCTTGAGGCCTTCAGAGAGATTGAGAATCAAGTCAGAGAAGAAAGAGAGCAGCATGGAATCTAAGATGGCAGATACAAGAAAGAATGGGTAGTAGAGGGGATCAAAGCTCCTGAAGTCTACTGGGTAAGACCTACAGTTAGTTAGGTGTTTCACATGGCTGGAGGAGCCATTGTTGACTTCAGAATATCTTCATTTTATAAAATGCCAACAAGTTGTACAACCTATTAACTCCAATGTCAAGTAATATTGTCCTAAAAGAATGACCAACCATGTGAGTTCATTCACAATTAAGGGTCTTTGTATTTTCTCCAAATTCATATACTGAGAATCTAACTTCCTCTGAGATGATATTAGGAGGTCGTGGGGAGGTCTTAGATAATAGGTTTAGACTGGGTTGCAAGGATGGGGTTAATACTCTTAGAAGAAGAAACAGACAAAGAAACTCATGAAGGGAAAGCCAGATGGTACAAGAAGGGAAAGTAGATGTCTACAAAGTGGGAAGACTAAATGTGCTGGTCATTGCTTGAACTTGATCTCAACCTCCAGCACTAAGCATTAAGTGGTTGAGTCTAAGTTGCCTGATGTACAGTATCCTGTTATAGCTGTCTAAGATGACTAACGAAGTATTTGCCAAGACACAAAACTTTGAGTGGTAAAATCCAGAAACATCTCCAGCACATGAGACAATCTGGTCACTCAAGTCCCAGCTCTCTTTGTCCTCAAGAAAGACAATGTAGGAAAAATAGTTCTGGTATAATGTTTATTTAAATAGTAATCTTAAAAAGGCTTTATACAAATCATATAAACACAGTCTGACATTGTTTTATTTTTTTACATTGAAGAATCACAGTAAAAGCTCTCGAGTTCCCGTGATCTGGCTCAGCCAGTGAATGGTCAAATACCTTTAACTGCACACCCTGGAAAAGCTAAATGTTCCCCTTGTTTTCTTGTCATTCATGCTCATTCCTTGGACCCTCATCCCTGTCAACTCCCCATCCCCACAAAAGAGAGAAAGCAACCCTGTGGCCCTGTGGACCGCTTAGTCCGGGAGAGCGTGGAGGTAATGTGTCATTCAGTACAAGGCAAAAAAGGAGATCAATACTGTGAATTAGATTTCCCAAAGGGAACAATTCAAGGAGACGGGCCAGCTAGCCTACCTGCAGATACAGATAACAGATGTGCCAAGGTGTCCCTTGGCTACGTTAGAATCAGACCCAGCTGTCTTTCTTTACATCTTACATCAGACCAGCCTCCAGCCTTGGTGAGGTATCTACATGTAGCCCTGGGGACCCTGCTTCTGTTCGGCCCTCAGGACCCACCCAGAGCCTCAAATCAGCCAAAGTGAAGTGGATGCAGGATTTGTAGAGGGATGCAGGTTGAGTTGCACATAAGTTTAGACAGGGCTGGTCTTTGGGGGGGAATTATGGGAAATGGTCCACTGGGCATGTGAGGGCCAGGACCCCAGAGTGGGCACTTCTCTCCTCCTTAGGAACCCCCCCCCCCAGCTTTCTGAATCCTAGCTGCATGGGAGGGTGAAGAGAAGGGTGAGCTAAATACCAACTTTCTTCTACAGCATACCCAGCTCAGAGGGCTCCTAACGCTATGCCCCCTGGGCTAGACAAATGAACGTTTCACCTCTACCACTGTGCCAACGAGGGCCAAGATCAGCAGTAACACTCAGGCTCTAGGTCAAAATCACAACACCAGCACTGAGTCCCACGTTACCACTCACATACACAGTAGATACAGAGAACTCAAGGGCAAGAAACACACACACACACACACACACACACACACACACACACACACACGGGAATAAACAGCCGTCGTATGACTGTTCCCCCTCTGCATACAAAACACTGCAACATTACCATCTGAACTAGGGTTTTCATAAGTTAACATTTAAAGGGACCACAGCCAGTCCCGTTCACCCTCCCCCTTTTGCCTGGGTACAAGACAAATGATATTGTGGGTGATCACAGCAGCAAAAATGGTCAGACAGTTTACCACTGATATGCAACAGTCCGGACATACTGGTGGGGCTTAGAACGTATTTCTAGGGCACAGACAATCTTCAGGTATTAACACAAAGTCAAGATTTGGATCTTGATGAGGACAATCTTATCCTTCACACAATTTCATTCTCTTCCTGATGCCTCCCTTTCTGGAGTCATCTAGGGCTCTGATTTTTTCTCCCCCGGGGTAGCCAGACTCAGTCCACTGTGGGTCGGCAGTGGATTGGGGGGGGGGGGCTGGGAATGGAGTCACTGGGGCGAGAGAAGCAGGAGGAATGCCTTATCTTGTGAGACTGGTGATTCCTACCTAGCAGAAAATACACTTTTCTTCATTGTTTTCAAGGCACTTAATAAAAAACACATGAACTGCTGTGTGTGTGTGTGTGTGTGTGTGTCTGTGTGTGTGTGTGTGTGTACATGGCACATATGTGTATGAATAAGAACTCAGGTCTCCCGAGGCTGAAGCTGTGTGTGAACTGCTCCATCCATAGAACCTGAAGACTTGTGGGTAGAAATACACGTCCTTGCACTTACATCCCAGTTAAGGGTGTAGCCTCCCGCAAGAAATCAATGTTCTTAACCTCCTATCAAGGAGATTGATTCAACGTAATGTCTCTGTCCACACTGGCCATTCTTCCCACTACAGGCTGTGTTTTTCTCTCTCCTTCTTTGTTATTCTTTCCCTCTGCTCTGAGACTAAAGAATGGAGACAGCAAAATCTCTCCCTTCCTCTCTCCCTCCCCCTGTGTGTGTGTATGTGTGTGTATGTGTGTGCGTGCGTGCACATGAGCTGCATATGAGCATGCTGTGTGCATATGTGAATATATGTATACGTTGTAGAAGAACAAATAGGAGGGAAAAATAAAAGGCAAAGCAACCAGCCGAGGCCCCAGAAGGGACATCCCACAGCCACAAACTCTGGGTCTTGATTAAGGAATGGCACCCAGTCGTCAAAGCATTTAAGGCTTGTCTGTGTCTAACCATAGAGGTGTGTCTATGGGTTCTGGTGTATGAAGTTTCTGTTCTGGTTCACTTTAAATCTTATATAAGAAAGAATTGTTCAAGCTGACCCTAAAATGGCAATCTTCCCCTGGATTAAAAAAAGCTAAAGGCAATAACATCCTACTTCAATAATGCTAGGACTGGAAACGGCAGCTCCTAGGGTTGGCTGGCAGAACCACACCCCAGCAAGTCTCTTGAGTTGGGAGACCACCTGACGGTGAGCTAAGCTGGGTGGCTTTTGTTTCTTAAGTTCCATTTCTCAGGACGGAAGGGCTGGAAAGCCCCTTCGCTTTTCAAGTGTTGACTAGAAAGAGATGTGGAGAACGGTGCTGATCTCTCCACTTTCTGCACCGGATAAGCCATCCTCTTCTGCCTCTTTGAGTTGCTCACAGACCAAAAAAAAAAAAAAAATAAAACATAACAATAGCAACCATAATCATAACAAACCCACAAAGGAAACAGAACTGTGACTCCAAAGAGATGCGCTCCTGTCTGTGTCCCAGCAGAGAACACGACCCGGTTCCTGCATTAACTTGACCACCACAGTCCTCGGTGGGCAACAATCCCCTTCACAGCTGCATCTCCCTTTCTCCCTAGACTGGCCTGTCTGTCCTGTCCATACCTTCAGTATTCTGGAACAGTTTGATCCAGATTATGGCATTCAGTTTCCAAAGGTTAAAAACAAACAAACAAACAAAAAAAAAAAAAAAACTGTAATCTTCGCTAGCCCCTCTTACTGGAATGAAACGCCAGAAGCGATTGGGACACAATCGGTCATGCCTCTGAGCAGCACTTCTGGTGATTGATCTTGACCTTGTGCTTGAGGCCATCGTAAAGCTCAAAGTTGTAGTTCTCCAGTGTGGTGCAGCTCCTCGAACTCAGACCCGAATAGGAACAGGTGCAGTAGAGGAGGAGACCCGCACAGGTGGCCCCCAGCAGGACACCCAGTGAGCTCATGGCGATGATGGTGATCAGGATGGGATCCAGTGTGTACAGCCAGCTCTTTTCTTTGCCAGATGAGGGGCCACCGGCCCCTGAGGTAGAGGAAGAAGAGTTGCTCCAATCTCCTTCATACTCATCTACGGCACAAAATACACAAGATTGTAGGCATGGAGACAAAACTGAGGCTCCCCAGACCCAAGTCACTTTAGGGCTTAGCAGGCACTTGGGAACCTTGCTACATCCTAGCTGTGCCATTTGAGTCATGTGACCTGAGTCCTTCTCTGACTTCAGTTTTTCATCGTAAAGTGGAGACGGCAATAAAATGACCTCCCTGGGTTATTAGGAGGATTAAGTGAATTAGTAATTGTCAAGTGCTTGTAGCCTGGCACAGAATAAGTGCTCTCTCTGTCTCTCTCTATATAACATATATTACATATATTATATAACATATTACATATATTATATCACTTTATTTATTTATAAAGGGTATCCCAGGCTGGCCTTGAACTTGCCTCTACTTCATGAGTAGTGGGACTATAGACATGCACCACCATATCCACTTGTATGTAGTGTTAGGGATCAAACTCAGGGCTCAGCATACGCTAGCCAAGCCCTTTGCCAACTGAACTGCAGCTCCAGCCCCTACAGATTTGATCTTTAAGGACTGGTGATATAGTTGGTGATAGAGCATCTGCCGAAAATGGATGGGGTCCTAAATTTAATCCCTTGCACCACAAGATAGATAGATAGATAGGTAGATAGATAGATAGATAGATAGATAGATAGATA
>JADRCD010218492.1:23567-59384 GCA_019843815.1 Montemys delectorum | reverse complement strand
TTGATAACCTTAACCGTTTCTCCTTCTTATATTTACTTAATAAAATGACAAAACTCATGACAAAGTTATAACTAGGTTGCTTAATAAAAAACTCCAATAAATGTCATCTCATATATCAAACAAATGTTTAAGAATAATCTCCTATGAGCACAATTTAAGTTGTATCAATTATACTTGTGTCCTTTTATAACCTGAGTTGCCAAATAATTTTACCAAAGGAAAAAGAAGAAGAAAAAAATTTCTGTGCTCATATTGACATAAACAAAACTCACAGACTGTATTTTTAAATTCTTGTCCTACCAAAATTATGATTATCCCACCAATTTTTGTTCATTAGTTTAAGCACAAAGGAAAAAGATTCTTATAATTCCTCCAGGGCAAATAAAAAAAAAAGTAAAAATGTTCTGAACTTTTCCAGTTTGTTACATGTTGAGCTTTTTGCAGTGCTAATATATAGATCAGACTTAGGGCAAGAGTTTCAGGTTACTGGCTGAGTTCTGAAATAGCACAGTATTGCTACTACAGAAATAAGCTGGTGTCACTGGGGAATGTCTCATGAGTCAAGTTACATTACGAAAGATATCACAGAATCAGGAAACATAGCTAAGGCAAACCTGAACCTAATAAAAAAGTTGCTTCATTAAAAGAGAAATAAATAGGTAGGGAGAAATAATTGAGCTAACTTGTTTCATTTTTCCAAGCAGAATGTACACAACTCTGTCCATATATTTTTCCATATCAAATAAAGCACATCTCAATCAGGGAAATACATAGCACAAAGTAACAATACTGAACCTGCGTTCTAACATGTGTGTAGCTTTTTGTTGTTGTTGTTGTTGTTGCTTATTTGCTTTTTATGTAGAAGGTGGCAAATATTTAGAAGTACCTTATATACTCATTATTATATAAAAATTTGGTAGATAAGTATTAATTTTACTATATAAAATATGTATGAATTGAATGTTTATACATTCAGTTATGTATTATCACTTAAAATAATTTTAAAGCACAATCTTTAAAGTTAAGACTTTACCCCTAGATTTCTAAAATGAACTTACTGCTTAAAATGTCTCAGTTGTCCAACCTATTAAATTTTCAGTCTTTTAAAAATCAAAGTGCATTTCACATGACCATAAATTTTATCATAAGTAAATGGTATTTTGTAATCTTATGCTGACAGCCTATGTCTTAAAAGAAATGTTTACATTTTATATTTATGTAATTATGCTTAATTTCTTTGCTGACTCAAGTGCAAACATTCCAAAGGTTCTTAATTTGATAAAGCATTTATGTTATCAGTTTCATAGTCATGCATATATTGTTTGACATGGTTGCTTTCTAGAATTTTGATACTTAATTATATCATGTAACTATATTTACAAAAATAATTTAGAGAATTTCCATTTTTAACTGATTCCATTATTCATGGTTGCTCCTTTGCCATGATGTATTTACTCATTTATTGGTTCTTAATTTTATAATTTTCCCAGTTTATGAATATAAGTTTACTCACATTAGTTCACATTAAGAATTGCCTTAGATTTCAAAAACATGATGAAGTTCTGTAAGATTCAAGGCCAAGCTCAAGATACTAATGGTTCCAGAGTATAGGCAGGCGTCTGCGCATTGTCTCTCCTAGCTGCCTGTAGATGCTCATACTCCTCTTCTCTATTTCTCTCCCCTTCCCTTCCCTCCCTTTCTCTCCTCTTCTCCCTCTCCCATCCACACCTCTTGCTTCCCTCTCTTTTTACTCCTTTCACATTTCTTAACATTTCATTTCTTTTCCCTCCTCTATTTTCTTTACCCATCCCTTCCCCTTCCTTCTTCCCTTCTCTCTTCACCTCCCTTCTTCCCTTTTGTTCCCACTTCTCTCCTCTTATTCGTGAACCCCCCATAATTTTATGAACAAAATTATTTAAAGTTCATATAATATCCTTGTACCATAAGTATTATACTTTGACTTTATTAGACAATAATAAAGTCTTTGACTTGTATACAAAATAATGAGATCATTAAGACCTGATTGCAGTAGAAGGGGAAAGCATCACATTGATCACATTAGACACAGTTGCTTTTGAAACATTATAATGGTGGGACAGAGGAGACATGCCAGCACATTTAGTTTCTTCTGTCATTTGAAAGAAACCAGTCCTTTGTAGGATCACATTATGATTTTATGGAATCTTAAATATCAGTTTTCACAACTAAATACCATCAGTAACTATGATATAGAATAAGGCAACTTAGTACTCGGGGTGCTGAGGCAACGGAATTAGTGAGAGTTAAAGGCTAGCCTGGTCAATATAGAATACTCCAGGTCATCTTGGGCTACAAGGAAAAATCCATTGACATCAAAAGAAGAAACAAACACTAAATGGCATCAATATGTCAATAACTTGGTGGTGTCTACCACATAGCCTGTCAATTCCTGACACTATATATAAAATAAAATGTTTACTACATCTAGAAATGGCTATACATTTAGATTTAGTGTATCATTTATTAAACGTTAACTCAAAAGCAAGAGACAGACAAAAATTAATGATTAGGCTGAATCCTTTGCCAGCAGTCACTAACAACAGAATAAAAATGAAATCCATAAGATAATGAAAACCATAAGTGATAAAGCAAACAAATGTCCGGACATAGCTTGGTATAAATGTTCATAAGTTGAATGTGTCCTCTCAAAGTCATATGTTAAAACATCATTCCCAATCTAATGGTTTTTTGAACAGTTTTTGAAATGTGATTAAGGGTTGAGGACTTCCCTTATTGAATATGAGAATCCTGACAGTAGATCTGGAGAGTGTAAAAGGAACTTTTATTTGTCAGATGTTATATTCCTCTTGCATGGTTACTGTTGAATAAGCTTACCTTTTCTAGTTCTTCCGGAACTCTGACTGGCTGGATCAACTCACCTGTTCTGGCTCAAAACTCCTATCCAAGGTGACTAATTCAATTGGTCTTCTCTTGGCTTTTCACTGAATTGTCTGTTTCCAAAAACTGTCTCTGAATTCCACAAACTGAACTGTAATGTACCTCTGTGTTATCCTCTCAAGTAGCCTATCTTTCCTATGCTGTTTTTTCCAAGTTTGGTATATCTCATCTCTGACTCATTCTGTCAAGTCTTTCTCTGGTTTGTCAGTTTGTCCTTCGATTAGATGTAACTTTTAAACTTGGCTGTTTTTGTTTTCTTTCTATAAGCTAACCTTACTTTCATTGTTTGAGATTAAAGGTGTGTACTAAGGGTGTGTCTGTATTCCAGCCAGAAGAATTAAAGGTATATGTGCTGTATCTACAATCCAGCCAGATCACACATATCTAAATGGTAATTGGATGTGATCCCTTGCCAGAGAAGCCATGTTGCTGGATTAAATTCCTCTAGAGAAGATCTTATTTGTCCTTATACTTTGACAGAACTCATTATGGACCACAAAGCAAGCCCTACAAATCTGCTGGCACCCTGACATTTTTATTTTTAAACACTATAGCTTTAAGAAAAAATATGTTTATAACCCTATGCATATACATATATTTTTCTATAGAAGCCCAGAGTAAAGTCAAAATATTACAATAGTAAATTAGCAGAACAGATACTCCCAAATGCTTTAAATTAATAGAGAAAGACTTCCAAGAGACTATAGTATGTGTATGTTTTCATTTATGTACATTGTGTAATTATAGCATAATACAGATGCTAAATTACTTCTCTATTATTAACAACTGAGGAATTGAGCATCTTACATTTTCCCTTGTCAAGAGTCTGGGAACAACGCAGTTGGATCTTTTGCTGAATGTTTCACCATCGAACAAAATTTCACTAAAATCAGAGCTTTAATCGTTGTGTTAGGTGAGGTTCAGGGTTCTCTCTTAAACCAGTGTAGATTTTGGTTGAATTAATTTACTTGGAGTTGCATAAATTAAAAGACTTGGCTTCTTTAAAGCCAGCAGGCAAGTTTCTATTATCTCTACCTTTTGTTAAGACATGCATCTGCTTTGGTCTGACGCACCTGAAAAATCTTCTATTTCATGAACTCAATGTCAACTCATTAAGAACATTGATAACATCTTTATAATTCTGCCTTGTTCTCACAATAATAAGTAATTGCTGTTTATAATTGCTAATTTAAGCATGCACAGAACTTGTATATGCTTTCCCAACTGCTCTGAGGTTTTACATGTAGCTGGCCTGCTGTCAACATTTTTTTTCCCTTTTACCATTAAATATTGAAGGTTGATCAAGAGTTTGCGTTATAGGCAATAGACTATTATTCTATGGGACGTTACCAGTCAACTTTAACAAAAGAAGTAACCCATACTAGATTCTGGGATTTTTATTCACTAGCCTCCTGTATTTAGTAGGAACATTGTAGCCCCAGTTTAAATGGAATTGCTGTGAGCCTTCTGAATTTAGGATATTTCCTCTGGATTCATCATATATAGCCTTTATTGAGTGTATTATGTTGCCTCCATTTCTACCTTCTCTAGAACATGAAGGCATTTTGGATTTTTGCCAAAGACTTTTTCAAAATCTGTTAAGATGTCTTACGGCTTAAATCACTACATCCCTTCATATGAATACTTACATTTGTTGACTTATGCTTATTGAACTGCCCCAATACCACAGTAATTAAACCAACTTGATCATGGTAGATTATCTTTTTGAAAAATGTCTGTACTTGTTTTGTAAGTAATTTTTAAAGGATATTTGCATACATGTTCATCATCAAATATGGGCTGAGATTTTTTGTCTTTTCATGTGTCTTTATTTGGTTTGGGTTTTAAAGAAATTTTATACCAAACTGGCTTCTTAAGGAATTTGAAGTCTTCCTTTTGTTTTCGAAAATCAATCATGGTCTATATAATGTTGTTGTTTGTTTGTATGTTTTCAGGGGTGATTATTTAGTATTGGGTCGCCATTGGAATGCCCTTCTCTATTGAAGACTATTCCTCTCACCATCACCATTCCTTAGGGGTTTTTTTGTTTGTTTGTTTTTGTAGTTCTTTGTGTGGACCTGAGGTATCATGAGCTTTTCCCTGTCTATTTGGCATGTTTGAAAGGTTATTCATTTCAAGTTTAGGCAATAATGTTATTGAGACTTTCTGGGTGTAATCTCTAACATTACTAAGAGACTTAGTTATTTATACATAAATAAAAATAAGTATATGCATTCTACAACAATTAATAATGTAGGAGTAATATATGTAAGAATTTAGAGGGTGGAAAGTATAGGGAGATATCCTGCAATTGTATTGTAACCTCAAACATAAAGAAAAAAAGTCTAGATCTAGTCTTTGTTATTTAAAAACCTTTTAAAGTATGTATTTCTGTATCTATTTTGTTTTTATAATTTATTTTTACTCTTATTCTTTACATATGTTACCTAGTGACTGCAGTTTTCCCCACCTACACTCATCCCATCTCCTATATCGTCCCCTCCCTCAAATCAATTTTTCCTCCATTTAATCTTCAAAACAAAACAAAACAAGCAGAACAGGCCTCCCAGGGAAATCAAGCAAACAAGGCATAACAAATTGCAACAAGGTGTTGCAGGATATTTGATCACAAGGTGAACTCCCAATTTGTGTTGTTTAGCAGAAAAGCCTGTTTCTAGGTGTGTCTAGAAGCGTTCAGGCCTAGCCCTAGGTTAGCAAGAGAAGGCAGTAAGCCTTCTAGATGACAATTACTTCAGGTGAGTAAAATATACTTTTACATCTAGCACTTAGCACGGTTTGAAGAAAAACCCAAGGTGATTGGAGAAGAAAGCCCACCAATGTTGCAGAAAGTCGAGGGCATCTGACAGAAACATCTTGGAGGACAGAAGACATCTGACAGAAAGCTACAGACAAGAAATTCAACTTGGATAGCCTCCAGAGGAGGCATCTATTCTTTGAATTCAGCTGGATGTTCAGGAAGACAGACTAGGAAGCCCCAAGCCCAGAGCAAGGAATGATGCAGTGGCTTCTGAAACAGCACATCACAGTAAGCAATCCCAAAAAACAATCTTAATTATATACACAGACTTTTCCTTCATTAAAAAATGGGAAATTCCATTTCAGAGCCCTTAAGACCAAGGGTAGTAATTGAAGAGATAGAAGCACTACTTGAAAATGTCATCACAGTACTTATTGCCACTATGACCAATAGACTACTTTCAATTTCAAACTTTTTTCCTGTCAGAAGAGTTGAAGCGATAGCTATTCACCAGGAAAAATTAGATATGATAGTGAAAAGACTTGAGAAACAAAGACAGAAGAATTAAGAGAAGGGGAAATACGTAATAGTGAACCTATGCTACTTAATAAAATTGAGGATCAAGATAGAAGCCTGACTTAATGGTGTGTAGTCCATCTCACTGGGCTGTAGCCAAATAGAGAATCTGAGTTCCTAATTATTTGTTTGTATGTGGATTCATGAAAGTCTAATTGTGCTTTGACACACAAAAAAGGGAGAATAAGATTAGCTGAAAAACTGAACTGTAGGGGAAAAATAACTGCTGAAATTGATCAACTAGAATACTTTAAAGATGTTTAACATCAAAATTCAATATCTGATCTGAGTAGACAGAAATCCAGCAATTTAGACAAGCAGAAAGGTCATTCTCCCTCTGCATAGGAACAGCTCAACAAACTGTCTGAAAAAGGGACAAATTGCTTATCAGACTACCAGACTGGAAAACTTCGATGCTGAAACGGACTTTGCTAAAGACAGATGATCAGGTCTGCAGTATGAAGGATCATTAATGAGTGCCTTCATAAAGGCATCAGAGGATCTTCATAAGAACATTTGGACGGTTAAGCTTATGGGACTGATATTCTTTCTGCTGAAATACATTTACAGTGTTAAAGTTAAATTTTTTTCTCTTATTTAGACAAAATTGGGGAAATGTTCCAGGGTATTTGATCATACTGTGAACTCTAAGATTGTGTGGTTTACTGGAAAACCATGTTCCTAGTTGTGGTGTGGCTCAGTTCTTTGCACACACATTTAATCCTTCTGGCTGAAATACAGACATGCCATTAGTATATAGGTTTAATCCTAAAAAAAAATGAAAGTAAATTTTTAGAAGCACACATCATGTTTAAAAGTGATGTTTATAATAAAAGCAATTTACTGCAAACCAACAGCCAACATCAATTAAATGGAGACATAATTGAAGCAATCTCACTGAAATCAGGGACAAGACAAGGATGACCACTCTCCCCATATCTACTCAATAAAATAAATAAAATACTTGAAGTGTTAGCTAGACCAATAAGACAACAAAAACGTGACAAAGGGGATAAAATATTGGTAAAGAAGAAATAAAGGTATCACTATTTGCAGATGACATGATAGTATACATAAGTGACCCAAAAAATTCAACTACAGAACGTGTCCAGCTGATAACTTCAGCAAAGTCGCCAGACATAAAATTAACTCAAATAAATCAGTAGCCTTCCTTTATACAAAGGATAAACAAGATGAGAAAGAAAATAGGGAAAGAACTCTCTTCACAGTTGCCACATATAAAATAAAATATCTTGGGGTAACTCTAACCGAACAAGTGAAAGACCTATCTGACAATAACTTCAAGTCTATCAAGAAAGAAATCAAAGAAGATCTCAGAAAATGAAGAAATCTGCAATGCTCATGGATTGGCCGAATTAACATAGCAAAGTAGCCATCCTACCAGAGGCAATCTATGCATTCAATGCAGTCCCCATCAAAATCCCAACACAATTCTTCAAATACATGGAAAGAGCAGTTCTCAAATTCATCTGGAAAGGCAAAAAACACAGAACCATGAAAACAATTCTTAACAATAAAAGAACAGCTGAGGGAAATCATCATCCCTGGCCTCAGGCTTTGCTACAGAGTAATAGTGATAAAAACTGCATGGTATTGGTACAGAGACTGACACGCTGATCAACGGAATAGAATTGAAGACCCAGAAATAAAACCGCACACTTAAGGTCACTTGTTCTTTGACAAAGGTGCCAAAAACATACAATGGAAAAAAGAAAGCATCTTCAATAAATGGTGCTGGTTTAACTGGCTGTCTGTATGTAAGAATGAAAATCCGCCCATATTTGTCACCTTATACAAAGCTCAAGTCCAAGTGGATCAAGGACCTCAACATAAAACCAGATACACTGAATTTAATAGAAGTGAAAGAAGGAAAGAGCCTTGAACTCATTGGAACAGGGGGAAATTTCATAAACAGAATTCCAATGGCTCATTCTCTAATATCAAGAATTGATAAATGGGACCTCATGAAACTGGAAAGTTTCTGTAAGGCAAAGGACATAGTCAATAAGACTAATCAGCAACCTACAGATTGGGAAAAACCTTCATTAACCCCACATCCAATAGAAGGCTAATATCCAAAGTATATAAAGAACTCAAGAAATTAATCACCAAAAAACCAAACAACCCAATCAAGAAATGGGTTATAGAACTAATCCAAGAATTCACAACTGAAGACTCTCAAATAGCTGAGAAGCACCTAAAGAAATGTTCAAAGTCCTTAGTGATTAGAGAAATGCAAATGACCCTGAGATTCTACCTTACACCAATCAGAATGGCTAAGATCAAAATCTCAGGTGACAACACATGTTGGAAAGGATGTGGACAAAGTGGAACACTCCTCCATTGTTGGTGGGATTACAAACTGGTACAACCACTCTGGAAATCATTCTGTAGGTTTTGACAGCATAGGCCACCTGATATGAGGCCTCCAGCACACATCCAGTAGAGGACTTCTGGGTTCATTTAGTGATGATGTACATATCTCATAAGAGACTGGTGACCCTATGGATTTTAGAGGTCTGGGTGGGGTGAGGGCTAGGGGTATCCACATTGAGACAGGGGGTGTAGAGGAGGAGATGTGGGATGAAGAGCAGTTGGAGGGTTGATCAGGGAAGGGGGTGCAAGGAGTGGAATATGGAATCTAAAATTAAATTAATTTAATAAATTAAAAAAATAAAAGTTAAAGTGATGTTTGAGTGGCAGACAAAATGACAAATCACAGAATGATTTGACAGAATAGGGTATGCTCCACTCTCAGGAGAAAAGACAACAAAGAAAATCAATTTAGAAGAGCAGAGACAGAAAAGAAGGAAGAATGAAGTTTTACTCGAAAAGTTTTAGAGAGATGGTCACAGAGAGGAAGAAAGTAGACACTGGTGAAGACAGAAGGAGACAAAGAATGAGAAGGAGCCAACAGATTAGTACAAACTACTAGAGTTAGTTTGAGGCCAGACAAAGCAAAAAGCCAGAGGCAAAGAGAGAAGCCAGATTGAGTCTGTAACCTTCGAGAGGAGTTTGAAGAACAGCTGAGTTGAATCAGCCAGCCAGAGTCCTGAAAGAACTAGGAAGGACTGAATGTATTAGCAGTAAGTCTGAGAGATTGAAAAAATTCGAGGCCTAGATAATGTTGTATAGAGAGCTTATAACCTTCCAGGCCTAAACCAAGGTTAGCAGACAGGGCAGGAAGCAGCAGGGCTGACAAGTACATCAGGCTAATAAAATTTTTTTTTTGCGAATTGGTCTTTCCAACTCCGTGGAATTTTAATGGGGATTGCATTGAATCTGCAGATTGGTTTTGGCAAGATGGCCATTTTTACTATATTAATCCTGCCAATCCACGAGCATGGGAGATCTTTCCATCTTCTGAGATCTTCTTCAGTTTCCTTCTTCAGAGACTTGAAGTTCTTGTCAAACATGTCTTTTACTTGCTTAGAGTTACCCAAGGTATTTTATATTGTTTGTGACTATTGCAAAGGGTGTTGTTTCCCTAATTTCTTTATCAGTCTGTGTAGAGGAAGGTCACTGATTTGCTTGAGTTAGTTTTATGTCCAGCTACATTACTGAAGTTGTTTATCAGGTTTAGGAGATCTTTGGTGGAATTTTGGGGTCACTTAAATATACTACCATATCATCAGCAAAAAGTGATAATTTGACTTCTTCCTTTCCAATTCGTATCCCTTTGATCTCCTTTTGTTGTCTAATTGCTCTGGCTAGGACTTCAAGTACAATATTGAATAGGTAGGGAAAGAGTGGGCAGCCATGCCTACCTTGTCCCTGATTTTAGTGGGATTGCTTCAAGTTTATCTTCATTTAGTTTGATGTTGGCTATTGGTTTTCTGTATATTGCTTTTACTATGTTTAGGTATGGGCCTTAAATTCCTGATCTCTCCGAGATTTTTATCATGAAGGGATGTTAGATTTTTTCAATTGCTTTCTCAGCATCTAACGAGGTGATCATATGGTTTTTGCTTTGAGTTTGTTTATGTAGTGAATTACGTAGATGGATTTCTGTATATTGAACCCATCCCTCTATACCTGGGATGAAGCTTACTTGATCTGATGGATGACTGTATGGATGTATTCTTGAATTCGGTTTGCAAGAATTTTATTGTGTATTTTTGGATCGATTTTCATGAGGGAAATTGGTCTGAAGTATTCTTTCTTTGTTAGGTCTTTTTGTGGTTTAGGTATCAGAGTTATTGTGGCTTCCTAGAACAAATTGGGTAGAGTACCTTCTGTTTCTACTTTTGTAGAATAGTTTGAGGATTATTGGTATTAGGTCTTCTTTGAAAGTCTGAGAAAACTCTGCACTAAACTCATCTGGTCCTGGGCTTTTTTTTGGGTTGGGAGACTATTAATGACTGTTTCTATTTCTTTAAGGGATATGGGACTGCAAATTCATCTGGAATAACAAAAAAACCCAGGATAGCAAAAACTGTTCTCAACAATAAAAGAACCTCTGGTGGAATCACCATCCCGGACCTTAAGCTGTACTACAGAGCAATTGTGATCAAAACTGCATGGTATTGGTACAGTGAAAGGCAGGAGGATCAATGCAATAGAATTGAAGACCCGGAAATGAATCCACACACCTATGGTCACTTGAACTTTGGTAAAGGAGCTAAAACTATCCAGTGGGAAAAAAGATAGCATTTTCAACAGATGGTGCTGGCTCAACTGGCAGTTAGCATATAGAAGAATGCAAATCTTTCCATTCCCAGCTCCTTGTACAAAGCTCAAGTCTTAAGTTGATCAAGGACAATGGCATAAAACCAAATACACTGAAACTAATAGAAGAAAGTGGGGAAGAGCCTGAACAGAACACCAATAACTTATGCTCTAAGATCAAGAATTGACAAATGGGACCTCATAAAATTACAAAGCTTCTGTAAGGCAAATGACACTGTCAATAGCACAAAACAGCAACCAAGAGATTGGGAAAAGATCTTTACCAATCCTATACCTGATAGAGGGCTAATATCAAATATATACAAAGAACTCAAGAAGTTAGACTCCAGAGAACCAAAAAACCTATTAAAAATGGGGTATAGAATTCTAAACAAAGAATTCTCAACTGATGAATACTAAATTTCTGAGAAGCACCTAAAAACATGTTCAACATCTTTAGTCATCAAGGAAATGCAACTCAAAAAAAAAAAAAAAAGAAGAAGAAGAAGAAAGAAGAATGAAAACCCTGAGATTCTACCTCACACCAATCAGAATGGCTAAAATAAAAAATTCAGGTGAGAGAAAAAGGAACACTCCTCCATTACTGGTGGAATGGCATGCTGCTACAACCACTCTGGAAATCACTTTGGTGGTTCCTCAGGAAACTGGACATAGTACTACCAGAGGACCCAGCTATACCACTCCCAGGCATATACCCAGAAGATGCTCCAACATGTAATAAGTGCACATGCTCCACTATGTTTATAGCAGCTTTATTTATAATAGCCAGAAACTGGAAACAACCCAGATGTCCCTCAACAGGGGAAAGGATACAGAAGATGTGGTACATTTACACAATGGAGTACTACTCAGCTATTAAAAAACAATGAATTTATAAAATTCTTAGGGAAATGGATGAATCTGGAGAATACAATTCTGAGTGAGGTAATCGAATCACAAAAGAACTCACATGGTACACACTCTCTGATAAGTGGATATTAATTAGTCCTGAAGATCGGAATACAAAAAGTTCAACCCACAAACCACAACTCAAGAAGAAGGAAAACCAAAGTGTAGATATTTCAATCCTTCTTAGAAGGGGGAACAAAATACTCATGAAAGGAGTTGCCGAGACAAAGTATGGAGCAGAGACTGAAGGAAGGACAATCCAGAGACTGCTCCACCTGGGAATCCTTCCCATATTCAATCACCAAACCCAGACACTATTGTGGATGCTAACAAGTGCTGGCTGACAGGAGACTGATATAGCTTTGTCCTGAGAGGCTCTGCCAGTTCCTGACTAATACAGAAGTAGAAGCTCACAGCCATCCATTGGACTGAGCACAGGGTCCCCAATGAAGGAGCTAGAGAAAGGAACCAAGGAGATGAAGGGGTTTGCAGCCCCCTAGGAGGAACAACATATGAACTAACTAGTACTCTCAGAGCTCCCAGGGACTAAACTACCAACCAAGGAGTACATATGGTGGATCTCATGGCTTCAGCAGCTTATGTAGCAGAGGATGGCCTAGTTGGTCATCAATGGGAGGATAAGCCCTTTGTCCTGTGAAAGTTCTATGCCCCAATGTAGGTTGAATGCCAGGTCCAGGAAACAGGAGAGGGTGGGTTGGTGAACAGGGGGAGAGGGGAGGCAACAGGGTTTTTTTTTCGGAGGGGAAACTGGGAAAGGAGATATCATTGGAAATGTAAATAAAGAAAATATCTAATAACAATTATTTTTACAATAAGCTTAGGCAAAAATGCTCATATCAAGGCTGCACAAGGTGACCCAGTTAAAGGAAAAGGGTGCAAAGTGTTAAAGCCCATGTAACAGTCATTGGCTAGATACAATTATAAGGAAATTTTCTCATATTTTTCTGCTTTTACTAAGAAACTTTCTACTGCCAAGAATGATTACAAATTCTGTTTTGTTCTGTGCCCTCAGAAAACAATCCTGACTAAAATCAACAGAACTGTTTGTTTTGTTTTGTTTTAATAGGTTTCTTTTTCTTTTCCCTTTTATTGGATATTTTCTTTATTTATATATCAAATGTTATTTCCTTTCCATGTCTCCCTTCGGAAATCCCCCTATCCCTTTCTCCTACCTCCAGCCTCTGTGAGGGTGCTCCACTGCCCATCCACCTACTCCTGCCTTCCAGCCCTGGCATTTCTCTACACTGGGGCATTGAACTCCCTCAGGCCCAAGGGCCCTTCCTCCCACTGATGTCAACAAGGCCTTCCTCTATCACATATGTAGCTGGAGCCATAGGTCCCTCCATTTGTACCATTTGGTTGGTGATCCAGTTCTCAGTAGCTCCAGAGGTCTGGCAGTTTGACACTGTTGCTCCCCTCATGGGGCTGCAAACCCCCTCAGCTCCTTAAAACCCTTCTCCAACTCCTCCATAGGGAACCCCACACTCAGTCCATTGGTTGGTTGCAAACATTTGCCTTGTATTTGTCAGGCTCTGTCAGAGTCTTTCAGGAGACAGCCACATCAGGCTCCCATCAGCAAGCATTTCCCTGCATCCACAATACTATCTGGGTATGTCGACTATATATGAGATGGATCCCTAGGTGAGACCATCTCTGGATGGCCTTTTCTTCAGTTTGTGTTCTACACTTTGACTCCATATTCCTTTTATGAGTATTTTGTTTCCCCTTCTAAGAAGCACTGAAGCATCCATACTTTGATCTTCCTTCTTCTTGAGCTTCATATGGTCTGTGAATTGTATCTTGGGTATTACAAAATTTTGGGATAAAATTTAGTTATCAATGAGTGCATATTGTGTGTTCTTTTGTGACTGGGTTACCTCACTCAGAATTATATTTTCAAGGCCATCTATTTGCCTGTGAATTTAATGAAGTCATTGTTGAGTGGTGCTGAGTTGTATTCCATTGTTTAACTGTACCACATTTTCTGTATTCATTCTTCTGTTGAGGGACATCTAGGTTGTTTCCAGCTTCTAGCTACTATAAATATGGCTTCTATGAACATAGTGGAGCACGTGTTCTTATTACATGTCTGAACATCTTCTCAGTATATGCCTAGGAGTGATATGGTTGTGTCCTCAAACAGTACTATGTTGAGAATAGTTTTTGCTATTTTGGATTTTTTTTCTATTTTTTATTAGATGTTTTCTTTATTTATAATATCTCCTTTCCCAGGTTCCCCTCCAAATAAATAAAATAAAATAAAATAAAATAAAATAAAATAACTAAAAAACTAAAACAAACCCCTGTTCCCTCCTCCCTCCCCCTGATCACCATCCCATCCCCTCCTAAGGGGCTGCAAACCCATCAGCTCCTTGGTTTCTTTCTCTAGCTCCTTCACTGGGGACCCTGTACTTTCAGTCCAATTGATGGCTGTGAGCCTCTACTTCTGTATTAGTCGGGTACTGTCATCGCCTCTCAGGAGACAGCTATATGAGGCTCCTGTCACCCTGCACTTACTGGCATCCACAATAGTGTCTGGGTTTAATGATTGAATATGGGAAGGATTCCCAAGTGGAGCAGTCTCTAGATTGTCCTTCCTTTAGTCTGTGTTCCTTGGAGTTAGTCTCTACAACTCCTTCCATGGGTATTTTGTTCTCCCTTTTAAGAAGGAACTAAGTATCCACACTTTGATCTTCCTTCTTCTTGAGTTTCTTATGGTTTGTGGTTTGTACTTTGTGTATTCCGATCTTCTGGGCTAATATCCACTTATCAGAGAATGCATACCATGTGTGTTCTTTTGTGATTGGGTTACCTCACTCAGGATGATATTCTCCAGGTCCATCCATTTCCCCAAGGATTTCATAAATTCATTGTTCTTAATAGCTGAGTAGTACTCCATTGTGTAGATGTACCATAGTTTCTGTATCCATTCCTCTGTTGGGGTACATTTGGGTTGTTTCTACTTTCTGGCTACTATAAATAAGACTGCTATGAACACAATGGAGCATGTGTCCTTATTACATGTTGGAGCATCTTCTGGGTATATGCCCAGGAGTGGTATAGCTGGGTCCTCTAGTAGTACTATGTCCAATTTCCGGAGCAACCTCCAAACTGATTGTACCAGCTTGCTAACAGGTATGGGCCTTGAATTCCTAATCTTTCCAAGTTTTTTTTTTATCATGAAAGGATGTTGAATTTTGTCAAATGCATTTTTAGCATGTAATCAAGTGATCATGTGGGTTTTTTCTTTGAGTTTGTTTATGTAGTGTATTATATTGATGGATTTCTATATATTGAACCATCCCTGTGACCCTGTGATGAAGCCTACTTGATTGTTGTGAATGATCATATTGATGTGTTCTGGTTTGGGGTTTGCAAGAATTTTGTTGAGTATTTTTGCATTGATATTCATAAAGGAAATTGGACTGAAGTTGTCTTTCTTTGTTGAGTCTGTGTGACTCAACAAAGCATAACTGTTGCTTTATAGAATGAATTGAATATTTTCCTTCTGTTTCTATTTTGTGGAATAATTTGAAAACTATTGGTATTATTTGAAGGTCTGATACAATTCTGCACAAAACCCATCTGGACCTTGGCTTTTTTTGGTTGGAAGACTTTTAAGGACTGCTTCTATTTCTTTAGGGGTTATGAGACTTTAGATGATCCTGATTTAATTTTGGTATTTGGTATCTTTCTAGAAAATTGTCCATTTCATCTAGATTTTCCAGAGTGTTGAATATAGGCTTTTGTAATATGATCTGAAGATTTTTTTTAATTTCCTCAGTTTCTGTTGTTATATCTTCCTTTTCATTTCTGATATTATTAATTCAGATACTGTCTCTGTGCCCTCTGGTTAGTCTGGCTAAGGGTTAATCAATCTTAATTTTTCGAAAGAATTAGTTCCTGGTTTTGTTGATTCTTTGTAATGTTCCATTTGTTTCTATTTGTTTGATTTCAACCCTGAGTTTGATTATTTTTGCCATCTACTCCTCTTTTGTGTTTTTGCTTCTATTTTGTTCTAGAGGTTTCAGGTGTGTTGTCAAGCTGCTAGTGTATGATCTCTCTAGTTTCTTTTTGGATGCACTCAGAGCTATGAGTTTTCCTCTTAGCACTGCTTTCCTTGTGTCCCATAAGTTTGCATATGCTGTATCTTAATTTTCATTAAATTCTAAAAAGTTTTATTTTATTTATTTATTTCTTCCATGAGTAAGTTTTCATTGAGTAGGTTGATATTCAGTTATCATGTGCATGTGGGCTTTCTGTAATTTTTGTTGTTATTGAAGCCAAACCTTAGTCTGTGGTGATATGATAGGATGCATGGGATAATTTCAATCTTCTTGAATCTTTTGAGTTCTGTTTTGGGACCAATTATATGGTCAGTTTTGAACTATTATGTGACAGGATGAATTTCTTTTCTGGTTCCATCTATTTGGAGTTCTATAAGCTTCTTGTATGTTCATGGGCATCTCTTTCTTTAGGTTAAGGAAGTTTTCTTCTATAATTTTGTTGAAGCTATTTATTGGCCCTTTAAGTTGGGAGTCTTCATTCTCTTCTATATCTATTCTCCTTAGGTTTGGTTTTCTCACTGTGTCCTGGATTTCCTGGATGTTTTGGGCTAGGATCTTTTCGCTTTTTGCATTTTCTATGACTGTTGTATCAATGTTTTTTTTTTTTATGATATCTTGTGCCCCTGAGATTCTCTCTTCTATCTCTTGTGTTCTGTTGGTGATGCTTGCATCTACAACTCCTGATCTCTATCCTAGGTTTTCTAACTCCTAGGTTGTCTCCCTTTCTGATTTCTTTATTGTTTCTATTTCCATTTTTCGATCATGGATGTTGTTCATTTCCTTCATCTGTTTGATTGTATTTTCTTGTAGTTCTTTAAGGGGTTTTTGTGTTTCCCCTTTAATGGCTTCTACCTGTTTACCTGTATTTTTCTGTATTTCTTAAAGGGAATTATTTGTGTCCTTCTTAAAGTCTTCTATCATTATCATGAGATCTTATTTTAAATCAGAATCTTGCTTTCTTTTTTTTTTTTTTTTTTTTTTTTTTGGTATCCAGGCTTCGATGCTATGTGAGAACTGGGCTTTGATGATGCTATGTAGCCTTGGTTTCTGTTGCTTATGTTCTTTCTCTTACCTTTTGCCATCTAGATATCCCTGGTGTTAGCAGGTCTTGCTGTGTCTGACTGTGGCTTGTCCCTCCATGTTCACAGGTGTATCAGTACTCCTTGAAGCCCAGCTCTCTCCTAGTGCTACTTGGGCATGGAGATATATAGCACAGGATCAGTTTCAGGTACTGTGGCACAGGATCAGCTCCCAGTGCAGAGGGAATTGGAAGGCTCCTGTCCTAGACTGCTCCTAGATTCCTGTGTCCTGAAGGTCCCTGGTAGGTCCCTCTGAGCTGAATTGGTGTTCTTATCTGCACCCACAGCCTTGTCTGCACTCCTGGGTGCCCAGCTCTCTTCCATCAGTATTTGAGTATGGAAAGCTGAAGCACAGGATCAGCTGCAGGCCCTGTGTCACTGGATCACTGGAAGCAATAGAACTTTTTTGTGTTGTTACTCACAATAATAAGCTTGAATCTGAACCAAGCACCCAAAAGCACTTTCTACACCAAGACTTCCCTGGAATCTAACAACCTATTTGGCTAAAACAGACTTGCATGTAGATAATTGACATCCTGGTTGGCAAGTTAAGGCAGGAATGTTAAACAAGTCCCATCCTGGTAGGCAAGTTAGGACATAAGGAGTGGACAAAGCAAGTCTCTGCTACAGTTGAGTACCCCAAACAACGTGGGCAGGATAAAGGTACAAACAAATACATGTTCCTAAGAAAGTCCCTTATTCTTAAATTATGATTGGTAAAATAACTTGGCCCAAATGTTTGAGAGTTTGGGGCTTAAAAACTCTGTAGGATCTTATCTCAGGGTCATGTTTCAGTTCCTGAATCTGGATCATGGCCTTGGCTGACCAATCCTGGGGAATATGATCAATAAATTATCCCTGTCTGGGATCAGGATGTGGTTTATGAGGTGATTCCTGGGCTTTTAACAATAAGAGCAGGCAAAAGAGCCACAGACAACCCAAGCTTCCACTGTGAGGAGTCCCATAAAAACACCAAATTATAAAACCATAATGTATATAGTCACAAAGAAATTTCAACCTCTTCAAGATCCTTTTGTAGTGGCTTGTTTTCATGCTAATTGTGTTACCCAAAGCAACTGTTTGCAGCATCCCACACATAGGCTAACAGAAGCATGATCCTATTTAGCTCTGATTGGGAAATAAAATTGCCAAAGGCAGATGGCTAGGCAGACAGGGATGGGATTTTTGGGATTCCCTGGCTTGGGACAGATAGGAGAGAGAGAGAGAAGATGGCAGAATCACAATGACTTGGAAGCAGATGGATCAAGTTTAGGAGCTGCAGAGAAAAAAATCATCCAAAATGTAGGTAGAAGGGGAAAGTGGTCCTATTCGGGGAGCTGTCCAGAAAGTAACAGCGTAGCAAAGACAAAATATAGAATTAGAAGGTGTTAAGCCAGGAGTACCACACAGAAATGTATGCTAGCCACAAGAAGAATTAGAAGTGCCCAACCATTGAGTTAGCCAAGGATATATAACTTATAAGCCAAGGATTAACTTGTCTCTGTGTGTGTGTGTGTGTGTGTGTGTGTGTGTGTGTGTGTTTCATTGGCCAATCCAGAGAGCTCTATGGGCAGGTGTAGCATGTGCTTGACCAGACCCACCAAGAGCAGGTTAACTAATTCTTCTATATCTTTGATTGTCACTTCAGTCTATGTGAGCCCCTGTGAGCCCTTCCTATTTGATTCTGTTCATCATGTTCTCATGGTATTTCAACCACTCTGGTTCCTAGAAGCCTTCCTCCCTCTGTTCAAGTGTGGATTCCATAGCTTCACTTAATGTTATGTGGTAGGTTTCTGGATCTTCTCCCATCAGTTGTTAGATGATGCCTTTCTGATGATAACTGTGGTTTTCATTGATCTTTGAGTATAGCAGAATATCATTAGGAATTGCTTTTTTTTTTCCAGTTTTTTTCCATTAATTTTTTAAATTCTATTTTGGGTCTCTGGGATTCCCAGCTTCTTATTCTTAGCTATCTACACAGGTGTGGACTCCTCCTAGTAATGTGGGCCTCAAGTTGGACCAGTCATTGATTGACCACACCCACAAGTTCTTTGCCACCATTACTCCAGCACATTTTATTGTAAATTTGTGGTTTGGTTTCTATCCCAAGATTGATGCCTTGATTGATAATAGAAAATGGCTAGTTTGGGCTCTGTATACCCAATTACTAGGAGACTTCACTAGGGTCACTAATTTTGATTTCAAGAAGTTTCCAATGGGTTTTCTACATTGTCCCCTAATGCCCTTCAAATCCAGTAGTCTCTCCTAGCACTCTTTCTCCTCCCGCATCACCTGATCAATCTTGTTTTCGTCCTTACCCCTTCCCAATCCACTTGAAAATTATATTCTATTTCTCCTTCCTAAGGAGATGGATGCATCACCCCTACTCCCACAGCTCCTTGTTACTTAGCCTCTCGGGGTCTGTGGACTGTAGTATTTATTATGTTTTACTTAGCAGTTAATGTCCACTTATATACGGGTACATACCAGATTTGTTTTTCTTGGTCTGGGTTACATCACTAAGGATGGCTTTTTTTTCCTAGTTCTGTCCATTTGCCTGCATTTTTCACAATTTCATTGCTTTTAATACATGAGTAATTCTCCATTGTATACCATATTTTCTTTTTCCATTCACTATTCAAAGGTCACCTAGGTTGTTTCTAATTTTTGTTTATTATTAATAAAACTACATTGGCCATAGTTAAAGGGGTAGGATCGGGTATCATTTGGGTACATGTCCAAGAGTAGTTTAGCTGGGTCTTGAGGTAGATGGATTGCCAATTTTCTGAGGAACCTCCATATTGATTTCCATAGTAGTACAATTTTGCACTCCCACCAGCAATGGAGGAGTGTTCCATTGTTCCACATTATCAACAGCATGAGCTTTCATTGAGTTTTTGTACTTAGACATTCTGACAGGTATAAGATGAAATGTCAAAGTCATTTTGATCTGTGTTTCGCTGATGACTAAGAATGTTGAACATTTTTTCAAATGCTTCTGGACCATCTGAGATTCCTCTATTGAGAATTCTCTGTTTAGATCTGTATTCTATTTTTTAATGGGATTCTTTGGTTTCTTGATATTCACTTTCTTTTTTTATTTTTTATTTTTTAATGGCTATTTTATTTATTTACATTTCAAATGTTATACCCTTTCCCAGTTTCCCCTTCACAAGCCCTCTACCCCATTCTCCCTTCCCCCTGCTTCTATGAGGGAGTTCCCCCACCCACCAACCCACTCCCACCTTACCACCTTAGCATTCACATTGGAACTGGGGGCAGTCACTAGAAATTCCTAGAGGCCAATATATTCACTTTCTTCTTAGCCCTCTATAAGATGTAAACCTGATGAACATGTTCTGCCCATTCTATAGTGTGTATTGTGTCGCTTTGCGCTTTGCCTTACAGATTCTGTCTGTTGCCTTTCCAAAGCCTTTCAGTTTCTTGAGGTCCCATGATTGTTCTTCTCAGTGGCTGAGCTATTGCTATTCTGTTTAGGAAGTTGGTTTCTGTGACAATGTGTTAAAGCTTATTCTTCCTTTTTACTATACGTTGAGGTCATTGATCTAGGTATACTAGAGTTCAGTAGAATCGCTGTAGGTGTGCTACAGCTCTGTCGAATAGCTTTAACTCAGGGATGGTGATATCTCTGGATGTTGTTTTATTATGCAGGATTATTTTAACAAGCCTGGGATTTTGCTTTTCCATATGAAGTTGAATATTGTCCCTACAAGGTCTGTACAGTACTGGGAGGAAATTTCATTGAGATTTGTGTAGAATTTGTAGATTCCTTTTGGCAGGATGGTTATTTTTACCATGTCAACCCTACTGATCCATGAGCATGAGATATTTTTTATCTTCTGATATCTTTTGCAATTTCTCCAAAGACTTGATTTTTTTTTTCATAATAGTCTTTCACTGGCTTGGTTAGAGTTACACCCAAAATGTTGTATTTTTTAATTTTGTGGCTTTTTTTTTTTTGAAGAGTGTTCTTTCTCTGTTGTTTTTCTTAGCCAGCTTGTCATTATGTACTGATTTCCTCAATTATTCTTGTATCTAACCACTTTACTAAAGGAGTTCACTATCTAGAGGTATTCCCGGGTATACATTTTGTGCTTACTTATGTATACGATCATATTATCTGCAAATAGTGAGTTTCATGTCATTCCTTTCAGTATTTATCCACTTGATCTCCTTCAGTTGTATTATTGTTCCAGTTAGAATTTCAATTACTATATTGAATAGCTATGGAAAGAGTGGGCAGCCTTGCCTTGTTCCTAATTTTAGTGGAATTGCTTTGAATTTGTCTCTATTTAATTTGATGCTAGTTATTAGCTTGTTGTAGATATTTTTCTTATATTTTGTATGTCCCTTTGATATATAATCTTTCTGATTTTTTTCATTTTTATTGGTTATTTTATTTATTTACATTTCAAATGTTATCCCCCTTCCCAGTTTCCCCTCCTCAAGGCCTCTATCCCCTCCTCTCTACCCCCAGCATGTTGAATTTTGTCAAAGACTCTTTTAACATCTAATGAGATGATCCTGTGGGGTTTTTTCCAGTTTGTTTATATGGTAGATTACATTAACACATTTTTGTATGTTGAATGACTCTTACACCTCTGGGATGAAGGCCATGGTGAATGAACTTTTGATTGTGTTCTTCTATTTGGTTTTCAGGAATTTTATTAAGTATTTTGTATCAATCTTCATGAGGTAAACTGGTCTGTAGTTCCCTTCCATTGTTGAATTTTTTGTATGAGTTAGGTATCAGGATGACTATGACCTTATACAGTGAATTTAACAGTGATCCTATTGTATTTTATAGAATTACTAGAGGAGTATTGACATAAAATCTTCTTTTAAATCTAGTACAATTCTGCATTAAAACCATCTGTTCCTGGGCACTTTGGGGTGGGGGGAAATTTTAATGTCTGATTCTATTTCCTTAATGGTAATAGTTATGTTTAAACTGTTTATTTGATCTTGGTTTAATGCTGATATGTGGTATCTATGGAGAAAATTATTGATTTTTTTTTAGATTTTCTAATTTTGTGGAATACAGGTTTTTGAAGTATGACCTAATTATTTCTCAATTTTAGTTCTGATTTTCTTAATTTTATATAGTCTCTCTCTGCCTTTTTGTAGAGGAACTTTAATCCACCAATATGACTGTTCTGGCAATGGATCAGATCCACAGACCAAAGTCTGTGTTATTTGGCTGGAATGCAGACATGGCACATAACTTTAATCCCTCTGGCTGAAACAGAGACACATCTTTAGAACATACCTTTAAACCATAGCAATGAAGGTAAAGATAGTTTGTAGAAGGAAGCAGCCATGTTTGAAAGTACAGTCTGATTGAGAGGCAGATAAAATGATAAATCAGAGACTTTTCAGAACAAGTCAGAGATAGACCATGGCCAATTCTCATGAGAAAAAGATAGGAAACAGAAACTCCCGTGGGGAGAGAGAGAGAGAGAGAGAGAGAGAGAGAGAGAGAGAGAGAGAGAGAGAGAGAGAGAGAGGAAGCTGTTTTACCAGGACAGTTTTACAGAGACAAGGTTGTGAGTGGAGACAGAATAATCCAGAATAAGAAGGAGTCAGAAGATTAGAAAAAAATGGCAGTAAAATTGAGACCAAGTAGAAAAATTCAAGTAGAAGCTGAGAAAAGTCAGTTTATGAGTGAGTCTACTTGGGAGAAGCACAAAATGAGTCAGTGGCAGAGGGGAGTTCTGTTCATGGAATTTAGAGGCAGATTTTCAAGTAGAACAATTCAGAGACAAACCAGTTTGAAAGAGTCAGCATGGTGAGAATTTAGAGCTGGAAAAGCTGAGTTGAACCAGTCAAGTAGAGGTCAAAAATAACTAGAAAGTTTGAGCATATTCATCAGTAAGCCTCTGAGATAACAATTACATCTGATGCACATATGTTACATTTACATCTTTCTTTAGTTTGGCTAAAAATTTATCTTTTTTATTTTATCAGACAACCAAATTCTTTGTTTCACTGATTCTTTATATTGGTCTCTTTACTTCTATTTTATTGATTTAAGCCCTCAGTTTGTGTATTTCCTGCAAACTACTCTTCTTGGACAAGTTGTGTCCTTTTGTGCTAGAGCTTTAAGGTTCAGTTCCAACTATGAGATCTCTTCAAATTTTTTTTCGATTTTTTTATTATAGAATCTTTTAAGTGAATATTAACATATGCAAACACATTCTTTTTAAAAATAATATATTTTTTACACTCCATATTCTACTCTCAGCAATCACTATCCAACCTCCAACTGCTCCACATCACACACCTCCTCCCCACCCCTCTAGTCTCCACGTGGATATCCCCATCCCCTACCCCATCTGACCTCTAAATTCCCTGGGGACTCCAGTATCTTGAGGGTTAGGTGTATCATCTCTGAAAGAACACAGATGTGGAAGTCTCCAACTGTATGTATGTTGGGGGCCTCATATCAGGTGGCCTATGCTGTCTTTTTGGTGGTCCAGTTTTTGAGAGATCTCAGGGGTTCAGATTAATTGAGATTGCTGGTCCTCCTACAGGATCACCCTTCTCCTCAGCTTCTTTCAGCCTTCCCTAATTCAATAACAGGGGTCATCTGCTTCTGTCCATTGGTTGGGTTCAAATATCTGCATCTGACTCTTTCAGCTGTTTGTTAGGTCTTTTAGAGGGCAGTTATGATAGGTCCCTTTTTGTGAGTGCTCCATAGCCTCAGTAACAGTGTGAGGTCTTGGGACCTCCCCTTGATCTGGATCTCACTTTGAACCTGTCACTGGACCTTCTTTTCCTCAGACTCCTCTCCATTTCCATCCCTGCAATTCTTCCAGACAGAAACAAAATTATGGATCAGAGATGTGACTGTGGGATGGCAACCCCAACCCTCACTTGATGCCCTGCCTTCCTGCTGGAGGTGGGCTCTATAAGTTCCCTCTCCCTAGTATCAGGCATTCCACCTAAGGTCCCTCTCTTTGATTCTTGACAGTCTCTTACCTCCCAGGTCTCTAGCACATTTCAGATGGATCTTCAACCTCCTATTTCCTCAGGTTGCCTGTTTCCATTATTTCCACTGGCCCTCAGTGCTTTAGTCCTTTTACCTCACCCAGTACCAGACCAGGTCCCGATCACTTTCCCTCCCAGGTTTCTCCTTCCCTCCCCACTTGTGATGGCTTTCTTCTCTCTCCCAATTGGAACTGAGGCGTCTTCATTTGGGCACTTCAGCGTGTTGATCTTTTTGAGTTCTGTGGAAAGTATCCTGGATATTCTGTACTTTTCTTTTTCTTTTTCTTTTTCTTTTTCTTTTTCTTTTTCTTTTTCTTTTTCTTTTTTGCTGGTATCCACTTATTAGGGAGTACATATCATGCACGTCCTTTTGGATCTGAGTTACCTCACTCAAGATGATATTTTCTAGTTCCATCCATTTGCCTGCAAAACTCAGGATGTCCTCATTCTTAATCGCTGAATAGTATTCCATTGTGTAAATGAACCACAGGTTCTGTATCCATTCTTCTGTCGTGGGGCATCTAGGTTGTTTCCATCTTCTGGCTGTCAGGAATAAGGCTGCTATGAACATAGTGGAACACACATCCCTGTGGAATGGTGGGGCATCTTTTAGCTATATTCCCAAGAGGAATATAGCCAAAACCTACAGAATGATTTCCAGAGTGGTTGCACCAATTTGTAATCCCACCAACAATGGAGGAGTGTTCCACTTTGTCCACGTACTTTCCAATATGTGTTGTCACCTGAGGTTTTGATCTTAGCCATTCTGATTGGTGTAAGGTGGAATTTCAGGGTCGTTTTGATTTGCATTTCTCTAATCACTAAGGACTTTGAACATTTCTTTAGGTGCTTCTCAGCTATTTGAGAGTCTTCAGTTGTGAATTCTTGGATTAGTTCTATACCCCATTTCTTGATTGGGTTGTTTGGTTTTTTGGTGATTAATTTCTTGAGTTCTTTATATATTTTGGATATTAGCCTTCTATTGGATGTGGGGTTAATGAAGGTTTTTCCCAATCTGTAGGTTGCTGATTAGTCTTATTGACTATGTCCTTTGCCTTACAGAAACTTTCCAGTTTCATGAGGTCCCATTTATCAATTCTTGATATTAGAGAGTGAGCCATTGGAATTCTGTTTATGAAATTTCCCCCTGTTCCAATGAGTTCAAGGTTCTTTCTTACTTTCTCTTCTATTAGATTCAGTGTATCTGGTTTTATGTTGAGGTCCTTAATCCACTTAGACTTGAGCTTTGTATAAGGTGACAAATATGGGTGGATTTTCATTTTTCTACATACAGACAGCCAGTTAGACCAGCACCATTTATTGAAGATACTTTCATTTTTCCATTGCATATTTTTGGCATCTTTGTCAAAGATCAAGTGACCTTAAGTGTTTGGTTTTATTTCTGGGTCTTTGATTCTATTCCATTGATCAACGTGTCAGTCTCTGTACCAATACCACGCAGTTTTTATCACTAGTGCTCTGTAGCAAAGCCTGAGGCCAGAGATGGTGATTTTTCCCCAGCTCTTCTATTATTGTTAATAATTGTTTTCATGATTCTGTGTTTTTTGCCTTTCCAGACGAATTTGAGAACTGCTCTTTCCATGTATTTGAAGAATTGTGCTGGGATTTTGATGGGGATTGTGTTGAATGTATAGATTGCCTTTGGTAGGATGGCTATTTTTACTATGTTAATTCTTCCAATCCATGAGCATTGGATCTCTCTCCATTTTCCTGAGATCTTCTTTGATTTCTTTCTTGATAGACTTGAAGTTATTGTCATACAGGTCTTTCACTTGTTTGGTTAAAGTAACCCCAAGATATTTTGTATTATTTCTGGCTATTGTGAAGGGAGTTCTTTCCCTAATTTCTCTTTCAGCTTGTTTATCCTTTGTATAAATGAAGACTACTGATTTATTTGAGTTAATTTTATGTTTGGTGACTTTGCTGAAGTTGATTATCAGCTGGAGAAGTTCTGTGGTAGAATTTTTTTGGGACAGTTATGTATACTATCATATCATCTGCAAATAGTGATACCTTTATTTCTTCTTTACCAATTTTTTGTTGTCTTATTGTTCTAGCTAACACTTCAAGTATTTTATTGAATTTATATGGGGATAGTGGTCATCCTTGTATTGTCCCTGATTTCAGTGAGATTGCTTCAATTATGTCTCCATTTAATTGATACTGGCTGTTAGTGTGCAGTAAATTGGTTTTATTATCTTTAGGTATGGGTCTTGAATTCCTGATCTCTCCAATAATTTTAACATGAAGGAATGTTGTAGTGTGCCAAATGCTTCTTCTGCATCTAAGCAGATGATCATGGGATATTGTCCCTTTGTGTTTGTGTATATAGTGGATTACAGTAATGGATTTTCATATATTAAACCAACCTTACATCCCTGGGATGAAGCCTACTTGATGGTGGTGAATGATGGGTTTAATGTATTTTTGGATTCGGTTAGCAAGAATTTTATTGAGTAGTTATGAATATTGAGCATCAATATTCATAAGTGAGATTGGTCTGCAGTTCTCTTTTTTGGTTGGGTCCTTCTGTGGTTAAGGTAGCAGAGTAATTGTGGCTTCATGGAGACAATGATAGAGCCAATTCTTTCTGTTGCTTAAAAAAAATCTTTAAATTGCAAATGAACTCACTTACTTTTTCTAGTTTTTTTTCTAACTTGTTTGATCATTCATATACTAAGTGCTAATGAATGAATGAATATAGTATCACATCCATAACATAATTTATTTTCATTTCATCATTATAATCAGTTTCTTCTTAATAAAAATTCATTTCTAAAATAAATTTCATGTACTTTCAGTTTTTAGAATCAACAGAAACAAACATCAACTAGATATATTATGATTTCAATAAATGAAAGAATGAGTTATTTATAACATGATTAGTCTATTTCTTTTTTGTTTGTTTGTTTATTGCCACATTGGCTCATTTTCTGGAGAAAAATTTAATTTTTTCCTACTTTTGCAGAAATTGAAAAATACATGGGAGTTATGCACCAAATCTTTTGCTTATAAGTCAAAGAATACAAAGATTACAAGAAATAAGCTATTCCAAAGATTCTGGTCCCCTAAGAAGATCTAAATGCATCTACTCAGCAAAAGTAAAACAAGATATTGTAGGGATCATCTGCAGTTGTGTCCATACAAGTGACTCTACAGTGATCGTGTTTGTATGAGGGATTGCGTAAGGACTATGTGTAGACAGACCATATTCCTGCCCATATTATAGACATCAAATGACAACCTGTACCTTTATTTACAGTGTAGCTGTCAGACACACCAGAAAAGGGCATTGGATCCCATTAAAGATGGATGTAAGCCACCATGTGGTTGCTGGGAATTGAACTCAGGACCTTTGGAAGAGCAGTCAGTGCTCTTAACCTCTGAGCCATCTCTCCAGTCCCCATTCTTCCTTGCTCTACTTTCTATTTCTCTTATTCAATAACTGATTCTAATGTTTTGATCTGTCTTAATCCTTGCACACTCCAGTTTTTTGTTTTGATTTTCTTTTGTAGACAGACTTTCTTTAAAGGACACAGCACAGCCTAATGGTCTGTGTTCAGTCTTCTGAGTCCTGTGTGTATTTTAGGTTGCCGAATTGCATTTCTTTACCTGTTCTGTAAGACCCTGCCCCTCGGTCAGTGGTTCTTCCTTCAAGATGCCACTGAGTCAGATACCAAGATGTAGATTGATACAAAAGCAAGAGATTTATTTTCTGGTGTGTCGGGGTCAATCCTCAATCAGTCCCTCTAGGAGAGTGATGAGAAGGTGACCCTGAATGACTATTACACGCAGTTTTTATACTTTTTAGGGGTACAGGTTACATCAGCAAGGTTATAGTTCAAACTTATTGGCTAAGCATATTGACCTTTACATCTACTGGCTAGCAAGCATGACAAATATTTGAACTCTATCTGGGACTTTCCAGAGAGTCTGGTGAATATTAGTACATCATGAGAATTTTTTTACTCAAGAATGTTCCTGTGGGTGGAGAATGGAATTTTGACTCCAGGTGGGAGGAGGAAGCTGTAAGGAGAGTGTAGGACTGGAAAATCCCTTAGGGTTCCTCATTCCTCCCTTTTTCTTGTACAACCTCCAATCATGGATCTATGCTCAGGGGTCTTGAATAACTAACCCATATTGTTGGCTCAGGACCATCAGCTATACTGCTCCTATTCTCTCTTTTATAAAGGCTATAAACTTGTTCAATATGCTGGGTCCAAAGGTCAACAATAGCTGGAGAACAACATATCCTAGCAAGGTGGATATGAGCATGGTTAATTAAGGGAGGAGGCAACAAAAAGAGAATGATTCCAGCCTTTGGAATTTTCTCTTTCTCTTTGGTATCACTGTGCAAGGAACATCCTCAGAGAGCAGGACGTCTGCAGGTTTCACAAGAGAAATGTGCACCAATGCCATGATACCATCCATCTTGAGTGAATGGTTAGCAAGCACCAGGAAGAGACCCTTCCACCAGGCTTCCAAAGACTGTGCCCGATGGACGTAGACCCAGTCACCATTTTGGAAGCAGTGAAGGGTCTCTGGCATCCCTGGAGCTTATAAGGCAGACAGTTTGGGCCAAATCTTGTATTGTATTGACTGAAAGGCTTGGAGCTTCAAAAAGAGGTTCCTATCAGTGAGTTGGAATACCTCCAGGGAGAGCCTAGTAGACACCAAGGTAGTTAGGATATCAAACAAGATCTCAAATGGGGTTCAGGTTAAAATGGAAGGGGGTGTTCCAGGCTCAAAACAGGGTCAGAGGGTGGTGCCAATCCCTAAGGTCAATTTAGGTAAGCTCTCTTTTATGGTTCTGTTAATTCTCTCTACCTGCCCTGAGCTCTGGGTATAATACCTTCTTGGAAACGGGACCATTGGCTTGGAGAAGGATTGAGCGTTGAGACCCTGTGTCCACCAAGAATTGAGTGGGTTTCCCCTCCACTTTCAGAGTTACTCTGAGTTCAGGGAGGGAGTTTGAACCCTGTTCTCCCTAGTCGCTGTCTTCCCCCAGGGGTAACACCTTTGCCTTTTGGGATCTAGAAGTATCATTTGGGAACAGACAGTTGTTCTTTTTATTTTGATTAATTGTGGCTTTCTGCTGTCATCTCTATCTGCTGCAGAAAGAGCTTCCTTGGTAATGGATGAGAATTATACCTCCTGTTGTTTTAGGATTGAGAATTTAGAATGCAGTAGAAATTATAGACCCTGAAGGAGAACCTATGCTTTTCACTTATTTCTTTTATTTCTTAGAAGAGCTGTTATCATCTATTGTTGGTTTTATTTATGAATTAATGCTGGAGTGGGAATAAGCCTTGTTCCCTCAGCATGTGACCCAAGTATTTCATGACAGGAATTCGGTTTACCAGAAAGAACATAGATAACTAAATATCTTACCAAACAACCCAATCTCCAAAACAGACAACAAGAAAAGTCAAGGGAATATAACCCTTCCAAAAAAAATGACATTATTAATTCTGCAGTCGATAGCTCCCATAATAATTAATTAGGTGATATCACAAAGAATTCAAAAGAATGACAATGGGTTTGTCCCATGAAATTAACGAACAAGCATAATTGCCTGCTTATACGCTTATACCTATGCTCATAAAGTAAACTCATGAGTAAATTCAAACAGAATATAATATCATCAGAATATAACCAGCTGAATGAAAGGAGTCAATAGAGAATATAAAAATTAATTCAATAAAGACATACAATACTGAGGAATAGGGTTATTTTTTTTAGAAACTAAGATAAGATATCAGAAAATACTAAATGTAAGAGAAAAGCATGACCAACAGAATGGATAAGGTATAAGACAGAATTATAGAGACTTGAAAAAAGACATAAATAAATTTGAACATTCAGACAATGATAGTAGCATAATAAAATAGAAACAGGAAAAACCTATCAGATATCAATTAACTATCAATTATGAATCATGGGCAAAGAAGAATTTGAAGTGCATGCTGAAATCACAGAAATTATATTCAACAAAATCATAGAGCCAATTTTAAAATCTCAGAAAGGAGACTATTCTGTTACAAGAATGAATATTGACACTAGAAGAAAATAACTGCTCCATATTATATTATAGTTCAAAAGTAAGAATCCAGCACAAAGAAAGAATATTGAATGCTAAAGAAGTGAAACACTAAGTCATATATTAGAGAAAAACCTGTCAAGAAACAACAAATTTCCATGTATAATCACTAAAATCCAGAAGGTTGTTGAATAAGGCATTTCACATTCTGAAAAACAATACCTTCCAATTCAGATGTCTATATCTTACAAAACTATCCTTCATAGTTGAAGGAAAAAACCTTTCTATTTATGAACATAAACTAAAGGAAATTGCTGACAACTACCCAACACTGTGAAACATATTTGAAGAAACCTATTCATTGAAGTGGAAATTAAACATGTCCTGTGGCGCACAGGAATGGATACAATGCATGAACTAGGACAGAAAAGTAAGCCAGCCAAGAAAGTTTAGGAAAATATCAAACACCACAAGGCAACAAAATGACAGCAATTGATGTATTTCTTTCAATAATAATAATTCTCTGTTTTAAGTCATAATTCTATAATTGAAGGATACAGACTAGCAAAAAATTAACATAAAAGAGAAGATAAAGTCTAGCAATAGGTTGAAAGGGTGGGAAAGCACATTCCAAGGAAGGGGAACTAGAAAGTATATGACTATGAGCATGTGATTATTTCTTCTTTGGCAAAGAAATTTCAATCCAAAATTAACCAGATGAATGGCACTTCGTACTGATCAAAGGAACAATACAGGAAGATATTGTCATAATTATAGCCATAATTATATGTATTTATGCAGTGAACACAGGCATGCCCAATCTTATTTAAAAAAAGTATAAAAGACAAAGTGTCATGAACAAAATAATAGTAACTTCAACACCTCACCCTCATTAATAAACTATTCCATAAAATGGAACAAGAAGGAATACTATCGATCTAATATATGAGGTCTGTATCATCCTGATAATATCTTGAATAAAACACAAAAATAAAAGAAAATTTATAAAAGAGTATCTCTGATAAAAGTAGATACAAAATTTTTGATATTACATTGCAAGTTAATTTAACAACATATTAATTGACCATGACCCTCAGGGTCTCTTTGAGGAAAGCAAGAATGGTTTAGCATGGTTAAATCAATAAATGTATTATATTACAAGGACAGACACCACATAATCGTCATTGAAATTCAAGAAAGGACTTTGTCAAAATTTCAAGATTCTGTTATGATAAAACATATTACTAAACTACTAATTTGGATTATTTACAAAATGCACAAAAATTTTGGGAAAATAGATTTGTGTATGTATATATACATATGTATATATACATATACACTTAATTTGTGGTAGCCATTTAAATTGCTATGTACACCTAAAGTATATATTAAACTTTTAGTAGTCATAAATAGATGCATACATTTAAGATTAGGAAGACTACTCTTCAACATAAGAAATGGTACATGTAATAATGCTATAGGCCACATTATGCTAAAAGACAAAGTTCTAAAAGCATTTCATGTAAAATCAGCAATTAGATAAGGATGATCATTCCCAATGCTTTTATTAAATATAGTGCTTGAAATTTTAGTTCTAGGAATAGAACAAGATAAAATATAAAAAGGATATAATGGGGAAATAAGATATAAACCTAGCCATAATAAAACTCTACTAGGTATTCTAAATACTGTAGCAATATAAAACATCAATGTACTGAAAATCATTAAATCTCCCGTAGACAAACAAAAGTAATGTAGAAGATAAGCAAAAGAAACAATCTGTCTTGCAATGTCTTTACAAACTTCCTAATTCTTCCGTTTTTCAAAGAAGTGAAAGACTCCTTCATTGAAAACATTAGGATACCAAACTTTAAAAAGACACTGGGATATGGAAAGACCTTCAGTGTCCATGGATTAGCAGATTAATATCATGAATGTATCCATGCTACCAAAAGGAATGTAGACATTCAATAAAATATCTATCAAATTCCAACAAAATCCTTCACAGAAAAAAAAACTTTAAAAATATGTTTTAGAATTTATTTTCATAATTATTTTATTTATCTACATCACAAATGTTTCTCCTCCTTTAAGCCTCACTCCCAGAGTTCGTCATGACATCTTCCCCCACCCCCTCCATCCCCTCCCTCCATTCATGTCCTTCTCTGAGGCATCAAGTCTCTACTGGATTAGGTGCATCCTCTCCCACTGAGGCCAGACAAGACAAGCTTCTGCTACATATGTGCCAGGCCCTAGGACCAGATCCTGTATGCTTTTTGGTTAGTGGCTTAGTCTCTGGGAACTACTAGGTGTCCAAGTTAGTCAACACTCGTTTCTTCCTATGGAGTTGCCATAACCTTCAGCTCCGTCAATCCTTTCCCTGACCTTCAGCCCAGTGATTGGCTATAAGTATTTACAACTTATATAACAACTGTCTCAGTCAGCTGCTGGTAGAGCCTCACAGAGGATAGCCATGCTAGGCTCTAGTCTGCAAGCACAACATGACGTCAGTAATAGTTTCAGGATTTGGGGCCTGGCGATGGAATGGATCCCAAGTTGGGTTGGTCACTGTTCAGCCATTTGTTCAGTCTCTGCTCAATTTTTGCCTCTGGATCTGTTTTAGACTGGAACAATTCTGGGTCAAAAATTCTGAAGGTGGGTTGGTGTCGCCATGCCTCCAAGAGACCTGTCTAACTACCGGGAGGTGGTCTCTTCAGGTTCCATCTCCCCACTGTAGGGCATTTTGGCTAAGGTCACCACCATTAAGTGCTGGGAGCCTCTCACATTCTACATCTCTTGGACTTTTTAGAGGTTCTCCCCACAACCCCCACCACCCCTATCACTCCATCCCCATTCTGCTGGTCCTCTGGGCTACTCTCCTGCCTCCCTCAAATACCTGACCTCACTCTCCTTTCCTGTCCTCATCCCCTCTCTCACCCAATTTTCTTCCTTTCTCTGCCTCCAATGATTTTTTTGGTCCTCCTTCTAAGTGGGATTGAAGGGCCTTCCTTCTAGTTAAACTTCTTATGGTCTGTGAATTATATCATGGATACTCTGTACTTTGTGGCTAATATCGTCTTATCAGTGAGTACTTACCATGCATGTCCTTTTGGATCTGGGTTACCTTACTCAGGATGATATTATCTAGTCCTATTCATTTGCCTGCAAAATTCATGATGTCCTTGTTTTTAATAGATGAATAATATTCCACTGTGTAAACGACTGATATTTTCTGTATCCATTCATGAATTGAGGGACATTTGTATTGCTTCCAGTTTCTGGCTATTATGAATAAGACTTCTATAAACATAGTGGAGAAGGTGTCAGTGTGATATGACAAAGCATCTTTTGGGTATATGACCAAGAGCAGTATAGCTACATCTTCAGGTAGAATTATTTCCAGTTTTCTTAGGAACCACCAGATTGATTTCCAGAGTGGTTGTACCAGTTTACAATCCCACCAGCAGTGTAGGAGTATTTATCCTCTACATCCTCAACAACATGTGCTGTCACTTGAGTTTTTGACCTTAGCCTCTGATTGGTGTTAAGGTGTAATCTCAGGGTCATTTCAACTAATGACTAAGGCTATTCAAGATTCCTTTGTTGAGAATTCTCAAATTAGTTCTGTTTCCCACTTTTTAATTGTGTTATTTGGGTTGTTGAAATCAAACTTCCTGAGTTCTTTATATATTTTGGAAATTAGCCCTCTTTTAGAAAAAAAAAAAACTTAAAATTCCCGTAGAATCACAGACTTTTCCAGGTGGTCAATTCAATCCTGAGCAGGAATATGTTAAAACCTACAAGTTATGATACAGATTCATGGAGATAGAAGAAGCATTTTACTGGTACAAAGTAGTAATATGAAAATCAAATACACGGAACAGAAGATACAAAAGTGTACTTACGCAGCCTTGAGCTTCCTGATTGTTAATGAAGGCACCAAAAACATATATTGGAGAAAAAGCAGCCTCTTCAAGAAATTCTACTGGGAAACCTGGACATTCTTGTGAGGAAAAAAAGAAACTTGGTCCTTATCTTTCACCCTGCACCAAAAAACAAAAAAAACAAAAAAAAAAAAAAAAAAAAATCAATTCAGATTGGATCAAAGGTCTTAATGTAAGATATAAAACTCTGAAATTGTTAGCCAAAAACACTTCAAGATATAGGCTTGAGCAAATAATTTCTAAAAAAGGGCCAGGGTAGTTCAGGAAGTAAAACAAAGACAAGACAGGTAGGGTTGCACGAATTACCACAAAGGAAGCAGCGGGGTGAAAGGACAATCTGGAAATAGGAGGTAACCTTTTGAAAGTCTTATAATACACACACCACAAGAAACTCAAGAAGAAGGAGGGCCAAAAATGTGGACACTTCATTCCTTCTTAAAAGGGGGAATAAAATACCCATGGAAGGAGTTGCAGAGACTAACTATGGAGCAGAGACAGAAGGAAGGACAATCCAGCTTGATATAGCTGTCTCCTGAGAGGCTCTGACAGTACCTGACTAATACAGAATTAGAGGCTCACAGCCATCCATTGGACTGAGTACAGGGTCCCCAATGAAGGAGTTAGAGAAAGGACCCAAGGAGCTGAAGTGTTTGCAACCCCTTAGGACAAACAACAATATGAACTAACTAGTACCCTCAGAGCTCCCAGGGACTCAACCGCCAACCAAGGAGTACACATGGTGACACTGATTGCTCCGGCAGCATGTGTATAGTAGAGGATGGCCAAGTTGGTCATCAATGGGAGGAGAGGCCCTTGGCCCTGTGAAAGTTCTGTGCCTCAGTTTAGGGGAATGCCAGGGCCAGTAAGTGGGAGAGGGTAGAGTGGCAAGCAGGGGGAGGGGGGAAGGCAACAGGGGTTTGTTCTTGTTGTTTTTTTGGATTTTTTTTTTGGAGGGGAAAGTGGGAAAGGAGAAATCATATGACATGTAAATAAAGAAAATATCTAATAAAATAAAGGAAAAAAATAAAATACATTAACCAACGGACCTTAAAAAAACAAAAGAAATTCAAACTTTGGTAGCTCTCAATAAATTTTTATTGATACACACACACACACACACACACACACACACACACACACACACACACAGAAAGTCTTAGTTTAGCATTTGACAAAGGATTGATACAGGAAAAAACTAAAAACTCAACTATCGAATCAACAACAACCATGATAAACTCAATCAATAATTGATCACAAATGGTGAATTAAAGCAGGAAAATAAACAGAATTAACATCTTTCACCAACAGGGAAATGCAAATTAAAACGACAAATGAGAATCTATTTCACTCCACTCAGGAGAATAAATATTAGGGAAATAAAAAACAAATTCTGGTGATGATGTGGGAATACAGGAATTTTTATACAAAAAAAAAAATGATTTTTTGTGAGAATGTAAACTGGATCATTTATCTGGAAATCTCTATGGACATTTTCACAACTACTAAAAAGAGATATTCCTACCATATAACTCAGACATAACAATCTTGTTGTATACTAAAGTACAATAAATCAATATCCAAGAAACATAAAGACCCATCTGTGTTTATTGATGTAATACTCACAAGGGCCAAATGTCCCTGTTAGCTGATCTGTTGCTATGATAAACAACATGACCAAAAGCAATGTGTGGAGGATAAGGTTTATTTTACTTTACGGGTGACAGTCAATGACAAGGGACATCCTGGCTCAGTGATGGATGGACTC